>CM076578.1:104405777-104516983 GCA_034641835.2 Pinus albicaulis | reverse complement strand
GAGACTTCTACAACCTTTATCCATTCCAAGTCAACGTTGGGAGGAGATTTCAATGGATTTTATCACAGGTTTACCTAAGTCCGAAGGAAAGAGTGTCATCATGGTGGTAGTTGATAGACTTACCAAGTATGCACACTTTGTGCATTATCTCATCCATTTAAAGCAAGTACAGTTGCTACTACATTTATGGACACAATTCAAAAGCTACATGGAAACCCAAGGGTTATTGTGAGCGACAGAGATCCCATTTTTACTGGAATTTTTTGGACGGAGTTATTTTCTTGTTTGGGTACTCAATTAGCTCATAGATCATCTTATCATCCTTAATATGATGGTCAAACTGAGATAGTAAATAAATGTTTGGAAGGATATCTTCGTTGTTTTGTATCTGATAAACAAACACAATGGGTCAAGTGGTTACCTCTCGCCGAATGGTGGTATAACACTTCCTTCCATACTGCAGCAAAAATGACCCCATTTATGGCACTTTATGGATATCATCCACCATCGATCACATCATCTTTAAGGGAAAATTCGAAGGTTCAAGAAATGGAAGATCACATCGAGCATCAGCAAGAAGTTCTCCAACTCTTAAAGGATAACCTGAATTTGGCACAAAATCGAATGAAACAACAGGCATATCAACATTGTAGCGAGAGAAGTTTTGATGTAGGAGATTGGGTATTTTTACGGCTACAACCATACAAACAAATGTCCCTCAAGCAAGCTAAGAAGGATAATAAATTGTCGCCAAAGTACTATGGTCCTTACAAGGTGTTGCAAAAGATTGGTACTATGGCATACAAATTGGAGCTTCCTGCTTCTTCGCGAGTACATCCAGTTTTCCATGTTTCATGCTTAAAGAAGGTTATAGGTGAAAATCTTCCAGTTCAAACAGTATTTCCAGAACTTGATGGGGAAGGGGAAATCATATTGGAACCTGAAGCAGTCATGGAAAAAAGAACTCGACAACTACGGAATCGATCAATTTCAGAGTATCTCATCAAGTGGAAGAACTTACCCACCGAAGATTCTACATGGGAGGATGAGAATTTTATACAGAAGCACCCGAAGCTACTCAAGTGTTGAGGACAACACTTTTTTGAAGGAGAGGGGCATGTTAGGTCCCTATATCACTGGTATAGCCCCTTATTATTGTTAGTGTAAACCCCTTATTGTTATTATTGTACCCTTGTAACCCCCATTTTGTTATTATTGTGCCCTTAAATTATTATTGTTAGGTCGGCTAGGATTACATTGTGGCCCACTAGGATTACATTATGGCCCCATGGACTCCTGTATATAGAAAGGAGGTTTTGTGAATTGTATCATCGAAGAATTGTTCATTTATGTAATGTATTGGAGGTTTCCCCCTCGAAGTGGCTTATTTCTAAGGCGTGGATATCTCTTTTCTTCTATTTTTGGAGCTGTTTACACAACAAAAATTTCCTTGTAAAAGTATAGCAATTTCTAGTCAATCTGGGCCATTCATAGGCGGATGCTCTGACGGTAGAAGTTATGTTTAGTTTAGGGATTTTTTCCCTAGAAGGCAACTCCCTTGTATATATGAGGGTATTGTATTACGACTATGTATTATGTGTGTATTCTCAGAGCGAGAAAGAGATAGGGAGACTGTGAGAGAGAACAATGGATATTACAGCAAATCTATTGTAGGTTTTGTCTCTTCATTTTTTGCTGGATAATAGAAAGGAAGGACTGGTCGTTCGGGGTGGACGTAGCCCAAACTGGGTGAACCACATATATCTGTGTCTCTTTGGTTTTATGTGTTTTGTGTGCTTGTATTTTTCTCATATTTTATGTGTTGCATTGCTCCATAATATATAATTTTCTAACAACTGGTATCAGAGCCGAAGGTATATTTGGCTGATAAACTCGTAGGAAAGAAGGGTTTCCTAGTTCGAGTGGGAGCAATGGCGGAAGATGGTAAGTTAAGGGTCAAGAAATTTAACGGCCAAAACTTCCCGTTGTGGAAGATGTAGATGGAAGATTATCTGTATCAGAAATATCTGTACCTACCATTGAGTAGAAAAATAAAGAAGCCGACGGCCATGACAGACGCAGAATGGAACATTCTCGATAGAAAGGCACTCGGAACAGTACGGTTGTGCCTTGCGGCATCAGTCGCCTTATATATTTCGAAGGAAACAACAACAGAGGGTTTGATGCAGACGTTGGCGAAACTATATGAAAAACCCTCGGCCTCAAACAAGGTATTTCTTATGAAACGATCATTTAATATGAAGATGTCGGAAGGTGGATCTGTTGCAGACCATTTAAATGATTTTAATACAGTTACCAGTTAGTTAAGTTCTGTAGGGGTAAAATTTTATGATGAAGTTAGGGCTCTTTTATTTCTGTGCTCATTGTTAGAAAGCTGGAATGGTTTAGTTATGGCCATTAGTAACTCTGTCTCTGGATCTAGTACTTTAAAGTTTGATGATGTTGTCGGTGCTATCCTTAGCCAGGAAAGGCGACGGAAAAGCTCTGGTGAGACATCGGATAATGCTTTGAGTGCAGAGTCTAGTGGAAGAAGAATGGAAAGAGAAAAGAGCTCGGGTTATCGCAGTAAATCAAGGAAAGGCAGATCCAAGTCTAGATCAGGGATAGTGTGGTGGAAATGCAGAAAGAGAGGACACCTAAAGAAATATTGTAGATCTTGGAAGGGAAAAGAAGGAGATGCACAACAAGAAAACAATCATGAAGAAAATGTGACAGGTGATGTGTTACAAGATGCTTTGATTCTTTCTTTCGAAAATGTTACTGATTCTTGGGTTGTAGATTCAGGGGCTTCATTCCATGCCACACTTGATAAGAAATATTTTCATGACTATGTTCAAGGAGATTTTGGACAAGTTCGTTTGGGTGATAATAAACCCTGTAAAATTGTTGGAATGGGTAAAGTTCTTGTAAAACAATAGAATGGAAACCAATGGCTACTAAAGGAGGTAAGGCATGTTCCAGATCTGAAGGAAAATATGATTTCAATAGGGCAGTTAGGCAATGAAGGTTGTGTGACAACTTTCACAGATAAAACTTGGAAGGTCACCAAAGGAGTGCTGGTAATATCCAAAGGTGAAAAGGTTGGTACATTGTATTTATGCAATGGTATTTCTAACTCTGTTAATTCTTTAACTTCCAAAGGAGAAGATGTAGGATTATGGCATCATAGGCTTGGACACATAAGTGAGAAGGGAATGAAGATTATTCACTCAAGAAATTTGTTGCCAGGTTTGAAGAATGTTGTTTTGGATTTCTGTGAAAATTGCATTTATGGAAAACAAAAGAGACTCAGATTTCTCAGAGTTGGAAAAGAAAAGAAGAGCAAAAAATTGGAGCTTGTGCATACAGATGTATGGGGACCTGCTCAGGTATCATCTCTCAGTGGCTCTCGTTATTATGTTACTTTTATTGATGATGCAACTAGAAAAACATGGATTTATTGTATTCAGAATAAATCTGATGTATTTGATACTTTCAAGAAATGGAAAACTTTGGTTGAGATTGAGATAGGAAAGAAGTTGAAGTGTCTCAGATCAGACAATGGAGGTGAATATTGCAGCAAATATTTTGATAGGTATTTTTCAGAGCATGGAATTCGCAGAGAGAAGATAGTTCCAAGAACACCACAAGAAAATGGTGTGTCAGAAAGAATGAACAGAACAATCATGAAGCGTGCAAAGTGCATGAGATTGCATGCAAGATTGCCTTTACAATTTTGGGCAGATGTTGTAGATACTGTTGTTTATCTAATAAACAGAGGGCCTTCAAGTTCCTTGGATGGTGGTATTCCAGAGGAAACATTGACAGGTAGAAATGTAAACTACTCTTTTTTAAAGCCTTTTGGCTGTGAGGCCTTTGTCCATATTATTAAGAAAATAGAATAAAGCTTGAGGCAAAATCAAATAAATGTACCTTTATTGGATATGGTGTTAATGATTTTGGATATTGCTTATATGATTATGAAAATCAAAAAATCATTAGGAGCTGAGATATAATATTCAATGAAAAGGTCTTGTATAAGAATCAGTTGCCGAAAAAGAAACAAGAAAAAGAAAGAAAGGAATACATGGTTCTTGATGAGATAATTGAAAAAGTAAAGTTGCCTGAAAATAATAATAATCAACAACCACAGTAGCAACAACCACCACAATAGCAACAGGCACCTAAAACACCTGAAAGTGGTGTTAGAAGATCTACCAGGATAAGTAGACCCCCTGAATGATACTCTCCTTTATTATATTATTTATTGTTGACTAATTCTGGTGAACCCAAATGTTATGAACAAGCAATGCAAGTTGAAAGCAGGAAGAAGTGGGAGCTAACCATGGAAGAAGAGATGGACTCCAAATGCATAACCAGACTTGGGACTTAGTCAGGTTGCCTGTAGGTAAAACTGCATTGCAGAATAAATGGGTTTACAGGCTGAAGGAAGAAGATGGATGAAAACATAGGTACAAAGCTAGACTTGTGGTGAAGGGGTTTGCACAGAAGAAAGGTATTGATTTTGATGAAATATTTTCTCCTGTTGTTAAAATGACTTCAATCAGAACTATTTTAAGTCTTGTAGCAGCAGAAGATTTACATCTTGAACAATTAGATGTAAAGACAACATTTCTCCATGGAGATTTGGAGGAAGAGATATACATGCAGCAACCAAAAGGATATGAGGTAAAAGGGAAAGAAAAATTGGTGTGCAGGTTAAAGAAGAGATAGTATGGCTTAAAACAGGCTCCAAGGCAGTGGTATCTAAAATTTGAAAAGTTTATGTCTGAACAAGGTTATACTAGATGTCTCTCTGATCATTGTGTTTATCTAAAAAGGCAAAATGATGGCAGCTATATTATATTGTTATTGTATGTAGATGACATGCTTGTTGCAGGGTCTAACATGCAGGAAATAAATTTGCTCAAAATAAGATTAGAAAATTCATTTGCAATGAAGGATTTGGGAGCAACAAAACAAATCCTTGGTATGAGGATAGCTAGAGATAGGAAAAATCGCAAATTAACACTGTCTCAGAATGAGTACATAGAAAAGGTGTTGAAAAGATTTAATATGCAGAATTCAAAACCAGTTAGTACACCTATTGCTAGAAATTTCAAACTTAGTAAGGAGATGTGCCCCAAGACCCAAGAAGACATGGATTATATGTCTAAAGTTACATATGCATCAGAATTTGGAAGCTTAATGTATGCAATGGTCTACACAAGGCCTGATATTGCACATGCAGTGGGAGTTGTAAGAAGGTATATGAATAATCCAGGAAAAGAACATTAGATGGCAGTAAAATGGATTCTTAGATATTTGAGAGGTACAAATCAAGCATTATGCTTTTGTGGTTCAAACATTGCTCTACAGGGATATGTTGATGCAGATATAGAAGGTGACAGAGATAACAGGAGGAGCACTACAAGATATGTATTTATTGTAGGTGGAACAACTGTCAGTTGGGTTTCAAAAATCCAAAGTGTTGTTTCACTTTCAACAACAAAAGCAGAGTATGTTGCTGCTACAAAGGCTAATAAAGAAATAATTTGGTTACAAAGGTTTATGGATGAATTGGGTAAGAAGCATGATATGGGCACGTTATACAGTGATAGCCAAAGTGCCATTCATCTTGCAAAGAACTCAGCATTTCACTCCAGGACTAAACACATACATCTCAAGTACCATTTCATATGGTTAGTATTGGAAGATGGAGAGTTGAAGCTAGAAAAGATACACACTAGCCAAAATCCTGCAGATATGCTAACAAAATTTGTAACTAGGGAGAAACTGAGAATGTGCTCAGTTTCAATTGGTCTTCAAGGATGACGATGAAGATAAGGAACAGCCAGGTCCAAAGAGGAGTCATTTTCCAGCAAATGAAGCAGCGGTGGAGTTGCTACAATCAGTCTCCAAGTGGGAGATTGTTGGGTGTGGAGCCTGATTATCTTGTTTACTTTGTATCACAACATTGGACCCCTGTACCTTAAAATGGGCGGAAATGCTTCCCGTAATTAATCGCTGCTGTGGGGGGTCCAGGGGGGGGTGCAGTGCTTTTTGGAGCCCCCCCTGGCAAGGGGTTTTGGGGGCAGTGCCCCCAAGTCTAAAAACAGATGTAAAATTTCCTTGTAAAAGTATAGCAATTTCTAGTCAATCTGGGCCATTCATAGGCGGATGATCTGATGGTAGAACTTATGTTTAGTTTAGGGTTTTTTTCCCTAGAAGGCAACCCCCTTGTATATATGAGGGTATTGTATTACGACTGTGTATTATGTGTGTATTCTCAGAGTGAGAAACAGATAGGGAGACTGTGAGAGAGAACAGAGGATATTACAGCGGATCTCCTGTAGGTTTTGTCTCTTCAATTTTTGCTGGATAATAGAAAGGAAGGACTGGCCGTTCGGGGTGGACGTAGCCCAAACTGGGTGAACCACGTATATCTGTGTCTCTCTGGTTTTATGTGTTTTGTGTGCTTGTATTTTTCGCATATTTTATGTGTTGCATTGCTCCATAATATATAATTTTCTAGCATTGTTGAGATATTTGAAGCCCTAAGAAGTATGTCAACTCACCAAGTAAAGACATCTCGAAATCACTTTGCACCTTTGTAGCAAACTTTTTACTTAGTCGGTCATCATTGCTACCAATTATTGTATCATCCTCTTTAGCTATTAGACATGCTTTAGTTGCTTCATCTAGAACATATATGTCGCTTGGAGCTCGACTTGTTGTATCCACAATTTCACCATACACGCCTTTCCTGATTTCACATTTCGTGGAGTTGAATAGTATTGTGTGTCCTTGATCACACATTTGTCCAACACTAAGCAGATTGTGATTCATGTTTTCAACCAATAGAACATTCTTGGCTAGAGCATATTTGCTTCCAAGAGTGACAGTACCTGATCCTATAACATTTGAAGATCCATCATTTCCAAAGGACACTGTCCCATCCTTCTTCTCTTTCAGAGATACAAATTTATTTCTATCTCTAGTCATATGCGCTGAGCAACCGCTATCAACATACCACACATCTTTGTTCTTTTGAGCCTTGAAAGTGAGAGCACAATTATCATTTTTCTTCTTCTTCCAAGTTCGTTCATTCTGTGGCTTCGAAGATTCTTCTGGAGGATTTTCAAGTCTACAGTCTTTGGCTATGTGTCCAAAGTTTCGACATTTGTAACATTCAATATCATTTCTTAAATTTTCAAATCTATTGATGTTTCGCTTACCCCTGGGAGGTTCATATTTGATAGATCTCCTGGAATTGTATTCGTTCCTAGGGTACGTGTGACATTCTACAGCTTTATGACCAAATTTTCCACATGAATAACAGTAGCCATAAAAAATATGTTGGTACCTGGATGGAAATTTTCGTCAAGGAATTGCCTTCCAAGGCTGTTCTTGCGAATCTTGTCCAATGAAGTCTACATGTATGTCAGATCTCATAGGTTCATTGTATTTTGTTGTAGAAGGTCCTGCTTCTTCTTCTTTATAACTGATGCCAATTTTGTCGTTGTAAGATCGTTGATTGTTGATGAGTTCTTCCAATGCCCTTGAGCTATTGGCATAGTTTTGGATAGTTTTTCCTTTCTTCACTTCCTCACGTAGTAAGACTACTTCGGCTTCTAATTCTTCCCTTTCTTGGTTGCTTTCTTCCAACTTATTTTGAAGTGACTCTTCAATGCATTTGTGTTCTTCAACTTCAATTTTGAGACCTTGAACTTGTTCTTCAAGAGTATTGGAATATATCTTCTCCGCCTTGAGATCTTTTATAAGCTTGATTGCTTCCTCATAAAATTATTCTATGGTCCATCCTTCTTCTTTGTTGTTTGATACCTCGTGTTTATTTTGCTTGGGTTTTGTTGCACTTGGCCATAAACAATACTCTCTCATTGGCTTCTTCTTCACTGTCATTGTCTTCATCGGATGATGAGCTATCTTCTTTAGAGAGAAAGTTCCTTTTGGATCCTTGCTTGTTGAATTTCTTAAAGCCTTTCTTTCCTTTTGAGTTTCCATTACTTCTGTTTGGACATTTTGCTGCAAAATGCCCAACCTCATTACAGCTGAAACATATGAATGGAAGTTTACCTTTGAATTGTCCCTTACCAATTTTTGGTTTTCTCGTGAAGTAAGCATATTATTCATCTGAAAGACCTTCTTCATCATCTCCATTTTCTTCACACTTGCAGGTGCATGTCTTTTCAATTGAAGGTTGTTTATCCTCATTGGTTTTCTTAGATGCAACGAACACAGTTTCTAGATGCGAAGTACCCTCTTCTTCATCAAGTCTCATTTCATATGCTATGAGAACTCCATGTAATTCCTCTTTGCTGAGTTTGTCCAAATTTGCACTGTATTCTAAGACCGATACCTTTGGGTTGAATCTCCCTGGTAACGTTCTAATAATCTTCCATATAATAGCCTTCTCGTCAACTGGCTCTCCCAATACTTCTAGATTATTGGTTATTTCATCAACGTATTGGAAGTATGTAGCAATGTTGCAATCTTCTTTCATTCTGAGTTGCTCAAATTTTTCTCTATAGATTTGAAGCTTTGCTTCTTTTACATTTGAGTCACTTGCATATATATTCTCAAGCTTGTCCCATACATTTTTGGTAGTTTTACAACCCAACACATTAGATAAGTAGATCAATAAGTCCACTAATAATAATATTCTTTTCTTTTGCATCATTTACCAAATTCTTCTTACCTTTTTCATCTGTAGTTGATGTAAATTCATTTTGAACAGTGTCCCATACTTCGTAACCTTGCGCCAAGAGATAGACCTCCATTCTTCCTTTCCAAAGTGCATAATTATTTTCATTGAATAGAGGTACACCATTCTTGGTATGCTCCATGACCTCCTTCCAGCTGTTAAACTGCTATTGAAGGAACCAAGCTCCGATACCAATTGTTGGAAATACTGAGAGGGGGGGTGAATCAGTATTTCTTTCAATTAGAGCATTAGTTAATCTTCAATTATTATCAGTGTTTGTACAATGATAGCAGCAAACAAGAGGAACACAAATGCACACAGTTTTTAAGGTGGAAACCCACTCCGGGACAAAAACCACCTAATGCTTTTCTAATAACTCTTTAATATTCAACTCCAATTGAAAATAAAGCTCCAACTTCCTAGAATCTAGAAAAGCATTCTTCTCCAGCTCCCACTGGATGGATGCTCCAATGCCCGAGATTCTTCAATAGTTAACTGAACGGATGCCCCAACACTCAATGAGCTACAACTCACCCTAGCACCACCCTACCACCCTATAGAAGAATAAAAGAAGAATGGACTCCCGTACCAGGGAAAATCATCCACTTTACAATGATATAGAATGATGCATAAGAAGAAGATATACTAGACCATAACCCCAACTTTGACACAACCACCTAATGATGATCCTAGACCTCCCAACACTGCCTCTTCAACCCTTGGCAGATATACACTAGTACAATTTGTACAATAATGTATTTACAATGACTAAGCACAATGATATCTTTACAATGATTGTATGCAGTGCTTCCCACTTGAAGACTTCATATGATGAACTTCTTGCTGCTGTTATGCACCTTGTTGCTGCTCTTGTCATGCTACCCTCTGCCACACCTTTCTTTGCTTTGCTGCCATAGAAATTTTGGTCCTTTGCAACCCTTGACAACACATGATCTAGCTTTTTCTTGCCTTCTAGGAGTTCAATATTGAATCTGGTGTATCTCTGTTATTTCAGATCTTCAATATGGGATTTTCGGTCCTATGGTAGTACTCTGAGTCATCTTTCCAATGCCATAGGTTTGACCCAATTTGGATTCTTCAAGAGAGAGTTATACCCAATCTCTCACGATGCCCTAATTATGGACTGTTTCAGCAGAGCGTACTTGTACGACGTGCCACGTGTCACTGTTTCTTCATTTGGCTCTGAAATTGATAGAGAGAAAAGTAAATACTGTGCACTATCTTCCACTTTTTATGGAATTCCAGTCCGATACTCAAAGAGAGAGAAAGTTATGACGAATTTACCAAGGTCACTTCTTTGAGATGAATTTTAGGAGCCTACAAAAACCCTGACTTCCACAGATCATATCTCCAAAAATATTGTGCACCTTCATCTGAAATTTTTACAGCAACTTCCTAAGGATTTTGGCTTCACCTCATAAAAATTTCAGCTTCTGAACCTTCGTAGAAAACAAGTTATTTCAAAAATTCCACGATGACCTATTTCAGATGGTGAAATCCCTTGCATAAGGAGGAAATGAAGATCACAATTTATATAAATGCTTAAGTTGAGAGGGGCTTCAACAAGTGAACATGGGAGGGATATTAGGAGCTTAAAAATATTAATTATGACTTTTCAATGACCCATGCACCAACCCCATGGGGTTTTAGCCCACTAACTAGGGGTACAAACTTCAAACATGAATATCTCTCAAACCGTAAGAATTACATGGCGTGCCATATATCAACGAAAACATCTCAACAAGTAGAAACCATAAAAAAAATTATTGACCCAAAATATATTAATTTGGTAGGTCAAAATTCTCATGCAATATTGGGTTAGCCCCTGGTGCTGCTTGGGTTGACATCAATGACAACCACTGATCAATAATTCATCCATGTCCCTAACCCAACATTCATCTTTGCTAGATTGATTTTCATTTTGTGGTTCAATAGTGGATAATAGAGCTAGTTAACTAGGAGTTCCCACAAGAGCTCTTCTTATTTATACCCCAGGATGATTCTTTTGAACATACCTGGATGGAGTCTTTTCCCTATCGTTTGTTCCTTCTTCTGATGCTTCATTGGTTTCTTCTTATATATCCCTTTGGTTTGATGTGGGAAATAATTCATCATCATCTGTTGTTGTAACATTTTTGAAACCTGCGCATGCTTCATCAATTACAAATTCAATAAATTCAACAATATTTCGAAGTCTCTTATTGTAAAATTTGTATCCTTTGCTTCTAGAGGAGTAACCAAGAAGAATTCCTCCATCTACCCTAGCTTCAAAATTACCAAGCTTTTCATAATTTTTTTTAATGTAACATTTGCTTCCAAAGACTCTAAAATGCTTTACAATAGGAGGCTTACCATACCAAATTTCATGAGTTTTATCATTGTTTACACAAACATGATCTTTTTTGAGAATATGTATTTCGGTATGTGCTGCTTCACCCCAAAATGTATTAGGTGTTCCAGACTCATCAAGCATAGCACGGGTCATTTGTTGAATTGGTATATTCATTCTTTCTGCCACCCCATTTTGTTGATGAGTTTTGGCTCCAAAAAACTGCCTTTTTCTTTTCACAGGAATCGAAAAATTCATCTGATATGAATCCTCCTCCTCTGTCATATCTGAGGCATTTGATTTTTAGGTCTAAATAATTTTCTATTAATACTTTAAAGACTTTGAAGTTATCAAATGGTTCATCTTTTTATTTTAATAATCCAATCCAACACATTATGGAGAAGTCATGAATAAATAAGATGAAGTATTTTTCTCCTCGAGGTGACTTTTTCCTTACTATCCCACGCAAATCAGTATGAATAAGTTCAAGAGGCTTACTTTCTAATCCTTCTTTGAAATTTAATTGTACCCTAGTTTTCTTACTAAATTGACATGACTTGCATATGGTACTTTCTGGCAGGGTGATGTTAGGAAAATCACAAACAAATCCAAGCTTGCTTGACTTGTGTAGTTGAGAGAAGCTTAGATGTCCCAACCTTTTGTGTCGTAGCCAAATTTCCTCTGCTTTTCCTATGTAACATTGTTCTTGACCGCTTTTTAGGACATAAAGATTACTTGGAGTTCTTGTTCCCTTTATTATATTCTTCCCTATATCAGGCTCATGAACCACACATTATTTTGATTGGAAAACAACCTCATTTCCATGTTCACACATTTGACTAACACTCAACAAGTTATGCTTTAATCCATAAAAAAACAAAAAATTACTAGATTTAACATTTTCTTTTAGAAAAATAGATCCTTTACCTTTAATGACAGCAGGTGAGGCATTTCCAAAAGTAACATTCTTTTATTTCTATAATTCATTGTATGAAATGATATTATATTTATAATATTTCATGTGTTTTGAGAATCTGTTGTCAATATAAGACTGATTTTCTCGATCATCTGCATACATTGCTATACCACAATTTTCAGATTTTAAGTCCTTCATTTTACATACCTTATAAGTCGTTGTTATTTTCCCCTTTTGAGATGTTGGCTGGATTTTGCTCCTGCATTCATATTCCTCATGGCCAAAGTTATTGAAAAATGAGAATTAAATTTCATCTCGAAGAGGTGAGAAATTAGTATAAGTGATTTTCTTGATTCCTGTCTCATTCCTTTGTTTTCTTGCTTCTCTAGTCATGATGATTTTTTATGCAACAGATTGAGAAGCCTTGTGACGAAAATTATGGCATGAGAAACATTGTCCATTAAAGTATAAATTTATGTGAGCATAGTATCTTCTAGTGTTTTTTACCTTTGGATTAGAGCGGGCATGATTTACCTATGAAGTATCTTTATTCTTTTGATGAATATTGGATTTTAGATGACTGCTTTTTGCTACATTAAGATAGCTTCCTCTAATTGCAGATGGATTTTCAGTATTTGATGTTTCTCCACTATATCCAAGACATGTCTTCATAAGAGGAGAGTGTTGTACCTTGATTGTTTCATCTAAGGTTTTATAACCTTGAGCAAATGTAATATTCCCAAATCGGGACAGCTCAGCAAGCCTGCTGAAATAACGCACGTCTGAGAATACTGTGAATATAATTGAGTTTTCAGCTCTTGGATCCCATATATCAGCTCATATAAGATCTAAATCCAAAAGGAGAGAAAAAACAAATCAGACTAGGTGGGTTAAACAAATCTCCCACAAACTAGTCTAGTTGAAAATCACCCAAAGAGAGGGGTTGCAACTCTATGCAAAGGACTGCTTCAGAAATAATGCAGATCTACTGAAGAAAATTAGGAGGCTGATATGTAGGTTCAAAAATAATATATATAACAACAAATCATATGTTCTTTACATCCCATACAGTATACAATAGAAAGAATGAGTTTATACAGCAAAAATCCTCAGAAATGAGGTGCTACAACCACAAGAAAAGACTGCATAACCATGACAGTGTTATTTTTAGGGCTGAAGTAGAAGTTTATTAATTCTTCATATATAGAGCAGATTTTTACATAAAAATTTAGATCTAATACAGATCTGTGTACAAGAAATACTGATCTATACATTCCCCTTGGGGTTTTGTTCAAAACATGAAGCACATAGAGTAGATCTGAGATCTAAGCTTGCTGATCTGCAGAATGATTCAGAAATTTCTGAATAATACAATGGTACAGTAGATCATATCTGAAACTAACATGGATTGGATGGCCAATCCATGGATCACCACAGTGAGAGGAAGAATCCCAACACAAGAGATCTCTCCTCCAAAATGTAGACAAAACACCCTGCAGTTGTAGATCTGAAAATAACGCTGTCGAGGGAGAGAAACAGTGTTGTAGCCTCTGATAATGATTTGGCCTGATGCCAAGATGTATATCTTAAGCACAATCAACTAATGAACTCTTCCAGGAGGTTAAAATACACACTCACTGAGAAGAGCCACTAATATAAGCTAGATCTGAGCAGATCTAGTGTCTTCCACTGCTACAACTCACAAAGAAATATCAACCCTCAATAGGAGTAGCGCTGTAGTTGTAAGGTGAACTTGGCCTAAAAGCCTGATGTGAAAAAGATGGCACAAGTCTCCTCCAAGAGCTGCTCAAGGAAGGAGGTGGAATTCCTGAACAGGAAGACCCAACAAGGGATGTCTGAGTAGACAATACTTTCAGAAATGATAATCTTCAACCACCCCCTCTTGTTGATATCCTCCTCCTTTTATAAGATTGGAGTCTTGGAAAAACCCTAAACCACTTCATTGGTTTAGCCCTTTTCACATTTAGAATCTCCTTCTAGAACTGTGTTGTCCCTCAAGGAGGTTCAATGCATCTAGACTGCGTTGTTGACTTGGTCAAAGGTGACCCATTCTTGTGATTTAGACCCATTCACACCTGCAATATTTAATTTACATAGCCCAGATATGTCTCTGTTCACATAGGCATTGATTTATTCTTAATTTTCAGGAGTTTTACATGTCCTCCTTTACAATTTATTCATCAATTATGAAATGCAAAAATAAACAAGGAAAAATTAATATTCCTATTAGCTACAGCTAATTTAGGAATATTACAGTATCCCCCTCCCAAATGTTTCTTTTCCTCAAGCAACTGCAAGGGTGCTACAAAATTTCCCCTTCTCCTCTTGTGGCCTCTTCATCCAATCGTCTCCACCATTGCTCTACATCTTCTGCAATAGTTATGTCCTCCAATGGTCCTTCCTCCATGTGCAAGTTGGCCCTTGGTGAGTAAACCCAATGAATCTCATCATGAAGGTATGGAAGGTTGGTATGGAAACCTTCTTGCTAATCCATGGCCTCCTCAAGATAGAAGTGATGACAATCATGGGGATTTTCATGATTCATGAAAATCTCCCTTCTCCATGCTATCATCCAAATGAAGTGGATCACCTCCCAGCTGGGCAATCCATAGAAAAACTCCTCCCCATCACATATGAGAGGCATGTTCCCAAAAAACATATGGCTCACTCTACAAAGAGGCAAGTGATCTAACATAGTGGCCATACAAAATCTCATGCTCCTATTGAAGCATGCAATGCAAAAATAATGGGGAACTCCTTTCCCCAAGGACACATCCAAAAAGTGTGCCTCTCCTTCAACCATGCCCCCAACACAGATAAGGACATCTTCAGCTTTTGGGATCATGATTAGAATCATGCTAGCTGCCATGTATGATAAATGAGAAGGAAGATGTTCCCTCATGTGTAACCAGCGCAGTTTTATCCTTAACTGCCATAGAATAGGATATGACAAGTGTCTTCCCCAACACTTGTTTGTTGCCTCATCCCTTCTGAATGCTTGGAGAGACTGCATCATAGTTGGTGAAAAATAATCACACCATAAGGGATATAATAGCTTGCCAAGATCCTCCAAGGGATGACCTGCATCAACATAGTTCGTGGCCTTGAGTAGCCCACGAAACCCATCATAAATAGTGCCCCCTTTTGGAGAAATGTTCTGCAAATGAGTGTTAGAAAAATATAAGCATATAGGTGATACCTGATAACATTCAGAAAGATAAGTACCTCTATATACTTGTTTTACATCAATGGGGTAACTCATGGATGAGTTCCCTCTCACACTCAATGAGTAACAAGATATGAATGATGGCTCTTCCCAAGAGCTATGTTCCTCCTCCTCTACTAAGTAATCCATGCACATATGCATATGAGAGTGCACCTCTTCTTTGAAACCTTCCCATATGAATCCACCCAAGAGAGTATGTTATGCTCTAATGAAACCAATGGGTTTGGAAATCAGGATCTCATATATGGCATCTAGAAATCTCTCCTTGAGCTTGGAGTCACTAAACAACAGAATGAGATTATAGAAATAGATGACTCCATCAACCACCTTGAACCTTTCATCCTTTCCTTCCCCATCAAGAACCCCCCCATGTGAAAAGGTCCTTGGAGTATTCCATCATGAGTTGGGAATCCCAATAAGAATCCAAGCTCTCCAAGAATGACAACGCTGTAGAGGTTTGAAATGCAGCCCCTATCTTCTCATGGCTCCCATATTTGACACCCTTGATATCAAAATCACATGTTGGAGCATCATAATCTCCCTTTTTTTGCCCCATCTGGAGTTGATCTTGCTCAAGACAAGATTGAAGCATATGGAAATCAACTTCCCCTCGGAAAGTCCTTGTCTTCCAAACTTCCTCATTTTGGCCCATATATACAAGATGGTTAGGATCCCCTTGCCATCTTCAGAAATAGTCTTTGTGAATGAAGAGATCATGGACTAACCAAAAGATATGGAGTTTCCATGTGTCCTCATGCTCATGCCATCATATATCTTTGATTTCTCCTCTCTCAACGCAGATATCTGAGTGGGAGTTAGCAATGCCCCTTTCAGGAAATTGCTCATCTCTCTCCTGAATTCATGAGAGATTCTCTGCGCTGTGTTGGCTTCTCCCAAGGCTCCCTCCTTAGCCAAGTATGCATATGCTTCCCATAGTTGAGAGAACACTTTATATTTCCTCCTATCAAGAGGTGATCCTGGTAAAGTACCTCCTTGCAAAGGGGTATCAAGGCATAGAGTGGAATGTGGATGTAGGTAGACAGATTTTCCCCTACCTTTAATGAATAGGTCCTCTTGCCTTCTTTGTACTCCCAAGCTTTGAAACATAGAAGGATCCATGATTTTCCTCTTGAGATTCCCTTCCTCCTCCTTTCCTTATTCTATCTTCAAGATCTCATCACTTGACAGGGATGGTACATGTTGCTCATGTGTTATGCCAACAGCCTTATGTGAGAGATCTTGCGGAACTCCTTGCAAGAGTGCAAGAGTTTCTTCTCTTGGAGCAGGTGCTCCATTCTTCTCCTCATGAGGTGCTTGACGTTCCCTTTTTATGACTGCGATATCATCTCCTTCCTTCTCCTCCTCCTTCTTAATAACTGAAATTGCCTCATCATCGACAAGAGACCTTAGATCTTGGTAATATTTTGAAAGAGGAATCTCCATGCTTTCCTTTTGAGAAGAGAATCCTTCATCCAAAGGAGATATTGCTCTTGGCAAGGCATCAAACAAACTTACACCTTCTCCCATGGTCTTCAAAAATGGAGTTGGATTCATAGACCATTCCAACTCATGCAAAATATTTGTCTGATATGGTTTGATAGTGTCAACCGAAGATGTTACACATGGGGCTTCATCAAACCTTTTTATCAATCTTGCAATAAACCTTGCATAAGTAGGTGTATTTGCATTTCTCAAGGAAAAGGACTCAAAAAACCACCAAGCATATGATTTACCTTCAAAATTCAGCGCTGATACTTTGATGGCTTCAATCTTTGAAACTTGATGTTGTTACATGAAGTTGTCTAGCTCTTCCACCCAAACCCTAACTGGACACTTAAGTGATCCATCAAAGGTAGATAGATATAATATACCCATACCATGCTGCTCCTTATTTATGCCTTGGCTCTTCTTGATCTGGTAGAACCCTTGGAAGTTCAAGTTGTCTTTGAACTCCTTGGATTTATCTTCATACTCCTGCAAATACTCTCTAAGAGTCTCCTTCTCGAGTACACCTCATTTCTTCCTCTTCATGAAGAAATCACAGACAGAATGCTGAAGCTTTGGTGATATGGATGAGTGCACATATCCATGAGATGAGGATTCAGAATTTTCCTCATGTATAGATCTTGTATATCTGATCGGAAGATCTTTCTACTCTTGAAACTTCCTAGGAGTTTCACTGCTTCTTCTTTCTTCTTCTTGTACAACCTCCTTGGAGAGGTTCTTACTGGATCTGAAAAGTGATAAGAGTAAACTCATATTCTTCATCATTATAACCTTTCTCCTTGCTTTTCAGCACTTTGGCTTGAAGCCACAAGCTGAGCCAAAGATCTTGCTCTGATACCACTGTAATATTCCCAAATTGGGACAGCTCAGCAAGCGTGCTGAAATAATGCACTTCTGAGAATAATGTGCATAGAATTGATTTTTCAGCTCCTGGATCACTTATATCAACTCATCTAAGATCTAAATCCAAAATTAGAGCCAAAAAAAATCAGACCAGGTGGGTTAAACTGATCTTCCACAAACTAGTCTAGCTGAAAATCACCCAAAGAGAGGGGTTGCAGCTCTATGCAAAGGACTGCTTCAGAAATAACGTAGATCCACTGAATCACAATAGGAGGCTGATATTTAGGTTCAAAAATCAGATATATAATAGCAAATCATATTTTCTTTACAGCCCATACAGTATACAAGAGAAATAATGAGTTTATACAGCAAAAATCCTCAGAAATGAGGTGCTACAACCACAAGAAAAGACTGCATAATCTTGACAACGTTATTTTTAGGGCTGAAGCAATAGCTTATTAATTCTTCAGATCTAGATCAGATATTTACATAAAAATTTATATCTAATACAAATCTGTGTACAAGAAATGTTGATCTATACATTCCCCTTGGGGTTTTGTTCAAAACATGAAGCACAGAGAGTAGATCTGAGATCTAAGCTTGCTGATCTGCAGAATGATTCAAAAATTTCTGAATAATAAAATGGTACAGTAGATAATATCTGAAACTAACATGGATTGGATGGCCAATCCATGGATCACCACAGTGAGAGGAAGAATCCCAACACAAGAGATCTCTCCTCCAAAATGTAGACAAAACACCCTGCAGTTGTAGATCTGAAAATAACGCTGTCGAGGGAGAGAAACAGTGTTGTAGCCTCTGAGAATGATTTGGCCTGATGCCAAGATGTATATCTTAAGCACAATCAACTAATGAACTCTTCCAGGAGGTTAAAATACACACTCACTGAGAAGAGCCACTAGTATAAGCTAGATCTGAGCAGATCTAGTGTCTTCCACTTCTGCAACTCACAAAGAAATCTCAACCCTCAACAGGAGTAGCACTGTAGGTGCAAGGTGAGCTTGGCCGAAAATCTTGATGTGGAAAAAATAGCACAAGTCTCCTCCAAGAGCTGCTCAAGGAAGGAGGTGGAATTTCTGAACAGGAAGACCCAACAAGGGATGTCTAAGTAGATAATACCTTCAGAAATGATAATATTCAACCACCCCCTCTTGTTGATCTCCTCCTCCTTTTATAAGATTGGAGTCTTGGAAAAACCCTAAACCACTTCATTGGTTTAGCCCTTTTCACATTTAGAATCTCCTTCTAGAATTGCGTTGTCCCTCAAGGAGGTTCAATGCATCTAGACTGTGTTGTTGACTTGGTCAAAGGTGACCCATTCTTGTGATTTAGACCCATTCAAACCTGCAAGATTTAATTTACATAGCCCAGATATGTCTCTGTTCACATAGGCATTGATTTATTCTTAATTTTCAGGAGTTTTACATGTCCTCCTTTACAATTTATTCATCAATCATGAAATGCAAAAATAAACAAGGCAAAATTAATATTCCTATTAGCTACAGCTAATTTAGGAATATTACAACAAATCTAAGATTTATAATTTTTATATTCTCAAGTTCCTTTCTTAGACTTACTATTTCACATTCTAGTTTTTCACTATGCTTCTCCTTTTCTATGAGTTATTTCTTTAAATTATTTATTGTTATTTTATATTCTTCTAAACATACTTTAAGATGAGTGATTTATTTAACAAAAATATCCTTCTCTTCTAAATAATCCATGAATTTTTCATGAGACTCATTAGTACTTCTTTCAAATGCCATGAGTAATTTAAAATCTTCATCAAAATCTCCCTCTTCACTATTCGACCAACCATCACTATCTTCATGAGTATAATTACTTCTCCTGTTTTCAAACCGTTTCCTATTCCCTTTTGCAATTTATTTCCCCTTTTCATGGTTTTCTTTATAAGGAAACTTAGAAGCATAATTACCAACTCTACAACAAGAAAATCACTTGAAGGGAAGCTTACCTTTGAACCTTCCAGTGTGTAGTTGAATTTTCTTTACAAAATATGCCTCGTCTTTGTTATGAAACCAACTCCAAAAATAGAAGAAAGGTAAGATCAACGCCTTATAAATAAGCCACTTCGAGGGGGAAACCTCCTTTACATTACATAAATGAACATTTCTTGGATGATACAAATGAAAAAACCTCCTTTCTATATATAGGAGTCCATGAGGTTGAAATATAATCCTTTTCGACCTAATAATAATAATATAAGGGCACAATAATAACAGTATGGGGGTTATATGGGTACAACAATAACAATAAGGGGGCTACACTAACAACAATAAAGGACTGCACTAGTAATATAGCGACCTAGCATGCCCCTCTCCTTCAAAAAAGTTTTGTCCTCAACGCTTGATTTTTTATGGATGCTTGTGTATAAAATTATCATCCTCCCATGTGGAATACTCAATGGGTAAGTTCTTCCACTTCCTTAGATACTCTGAAATTGATCGATTTGGTAGTTGTTGAGTTCTTGTTTCTATGACTGCTTCAAAACTTCTTTCGCTGCAATGTTGATCTTCCTGTTGTTTCATTTGATTCTACACGAAAGTTAGCTATCCTTTGAGAGTTGGAGAACTTGTTGTTGATGCTCGATGTGATATTCCACAACTTTATCATCCATATTAGTTTTCATTTGATCCTTAAAACCGTTGAACTTAGCCTCCATTTTTTCTTTTAAACCATCTATTCCATCTTTGATTGCTCTTTGTAAGATCAAAATTTGTTGCACTTGGTACCGTAATTTTGATATATCGTACTGCAATTCTTCCTCTTCATGCATCATAGTAGAGTTTTATGAGGGCTTAATGGGTGTAGAATTATTTTTAAGAGGCATTATTGAACCTTATACTGAAAACAACGCTTCAATATGCTCTTGGAATCACTTCAAACTTATTTTTCAAACAAACGTTATGCAATTTTGAAAAACAAATACACCTTTTTCTTTCGTTTGTGGAGATCGATATGGAAACTGAATTATCTCTGTGATTTCAGATATTCAATAGCTGAAATTTCGACCTATACTATCCCTTTGAATCTTCTTTCAAAATCCATATGTACGACTTGGTTTGGATGCTTCAAGACAAATCTATGTCCAATCTCCCACAATGAACTAATTATGGACTGGTTCAGTAGAGTGCACTTGTACGGCGTGCCACATGTCATTGTTTCCTCCTTCAGCTCTGAAATTGATACACAAGAAACTACAGTCTGTGTACTTTCGACCACCTTTTACATAATTCCAAGCTGATGCTCAAAGAGAGAGTTATGATGATTTTACCAAGGTCGCCTTTTTTGGATAAAATTTGGGAGCCTACAAAAACCATGACTTACACAAATCATATATCCGAAAATATTGCGAACCAAGATTTGAAATTTTTACATGAATCTCTTCAGGATTGCGGCTTTGCGTGGTAAAAATTTCAGCTTCTAAAACTTTGTATAAAAACTGTTATAGAGAAAATTCCACAATGACCTGTTTAGAGCAGCAAAACACTATAATCCAAATCTTTGATACCAAATGTTATGAAACCAGCTCCAAAAATAGATGAAAAGAGAGATCAATGCCTTAGAAATAAGCCAATTCGAGGGGGGAACCTCCTTTACATTACATAAATGAAAAATTCTTGGATGATACAAATGAAAAAACCTCCTTTCTATATATAAGAGTCCATGGGGTCACAATATAATCCTAACCGACCTAATAATAATAATGTAAGGGCACAATAATAACGATATGGGAGTTAAAGGGGTAAAAAAATAACAATAAGGGGGCTACACTAACAACAACAAGGGAATACACTAGTAATATAGGGACCTAACAGTCTTCTTCTACTATATAACCTGATTCCTTATGTTCTTCCTTTTCTTTTCCTCTAGAAGCTACTTTGAATGCAGCTTCTCTAATCTCTGAAGGACCTCCTTTTATCGTTTCAAAGGAAGTTAAAATCCCATGGAGTTGTACAATATTAAGGTTCTGCATATCGTGCATTTCTTCAATCGAAGATACTTTTGAATCAAATTTTGGAGTTAGAGATCTCAAAATTTTCTCTATTATGGTTGAGTCTTTTATTTCTTCACCCATATTTCTCATACGATTTACAATCTCTTCTTCTCTTAGGAAGAAACTTGCAATAATTTCATCCTTATTCATTTTGAGAGTTTCATATTGAATTCTAAGAGTTTTAAGTTTAGCGCTTTTTACCTTGGTATCACCTTCATAGATCTGGATGATCTTCTCCCATATAGCCTTTGCTGAATTTAGCTGCATGACTTTGACAAATTATGATTTTGTCAGGCTTCCCAACAAGCCATTGATAACTTTTGCATTTGTTTCTTATTTCTTCTTTTCTACCTCATCTATGGGAACAGAGGATGGATATTGATAACCTCCTTCAATGACTTCCCATACATCTTCTCCAAGAGATTGTAGATAGGATCTTGTTATTGTCTTCCAGAAATTATATTACTTCCATTGAAGAATGGTGGCCTAATAGATGATGCCCCTTCTTGATTGCTCATCTTGGTGGATCTTCCTTCAAGTGATCAATATTCTTCTGAAGAACCTACTCTGATACCAATTTTGGAAAAAATACTAAGAGGGGGTGGGGTGAATCAGTGTTTTTAAAACATACATAAATTTTTTATTTTATTTTGATTTATTTACCCTACTTTCCTTAAGTAAACCTGTGTATATACACGACTTTTATGTAGACAACTAGCTTATATCCAGTAAACTTATATTCCAATTAAATCTTCATATGTTTTTCTTAAACCAGTATATCAATGATTCATCAGACATTTTATAAGAAGCAAACAAGTGTAATAAGAATAGAATAAAGCATCACACATAAGCAATACACATGAACACTAGTATTTAAGGTGGAAACCCAATGTGGGAAAAAGCGACCGTTGTTGTCATCTTTGTCTTCAATTTTATTATTGTGAAAAACTTCTTACAATATTGCACTAGCACAAACTCATACCAGCACACATGCACCCACCTGCAGAAGTCTACAACCTTCACTCGTTCTCTGGCTCCTACTGGAAGGGAGCTTCAATCCCTTGATCTTATTTCCCATCACCCACTGGAAGGGAGCTCTAACCCCTTGAATTGATCACCAACTAATACTAGTTGGAAGCTTCAAATTCCTCACTGAAGGCTCTAATCCTCAACACCATGGTGGACCATGTTTCATAAATTTTCACACTAGATCCACCTGCTTCAATAAATTACAACCTGTAGGCCACTTTTCATAAAAAATTCAGACTGGACCCACTACCATCATTTAAGCCCAATACCATATATCAAAACTGAAATTGATCATTGTACCAAATCATTCAAAGAATCACTGAATCAAATAACCAATGAACCAATCAATCACTGAACCAAACAACCACTCAACCAATCACCAAAAACAACCACTTCTTCTTAAACATTCAAAATAGTTAGATAATTGTACTTGGAACTTCAATACTAAACCCAAATGCTACATCAACTTCCTGAACCAACTGAAAAAACCTGATCAATAAAATGTCAAAATATATATGCTACTTTATTTTAGCAAATCCGCGTGTATGCGTGACTTCCTTGAAACATACTTGTGTACATATCTCAAAACACTTAACCATGAAACTGAATCACTGTCATTTTGAAACTAACTCAAAGTCAAACAGAGAACCGCTGAATCATTTTGAACTAACTACACAATCGCCACTGATATTCAATCACATACAACTAGTAGCATCATCATTATTTAACAAATAAATACTCAATAAACTTAAAACATCCCTATTAAGCCCAGATCAACATTAAGACTTCATTGACAGAAAACAGAAACACAACAAGACTGATTAGATTGATCAAACATATTCTTCAGCATAAACCCTAGCTTTCATACACATTTTTCATAAAGCATTTCCACGTGTATGTGCTTTTTAGGAATGAAACCCGTGTACAAATTTTCACATACTGCAAAATCGATATGCTACTACTCATAAGAGTGTATATGTATGTACTCGTCTTACCAGAGATAAACCAATGTACAGATCTATAATTATCAACTCATAGTTGTTTTTCAAATCAAAACTTCAAACATACCCAAATCATGACATACATAGTAATAAACACAAGTCAAATCACATATCTAATTTACCCATGAGCAGAGAATACAATACACTGTCATTTCAAGTATAATGACCCTGATCCATCATCGTATTACTGGGTGCATACTTATTTCAGAGCATCCACTCATTAATAACCCATTCCGTGCAATCATATTTCATATTGAAGTATTCATCAATCAACCTCACACATACATTTCCAAACACTTGGATCTTCATCTCCTTATATAGCTTAGGCCTTAGCTAATACCATAGGTCAAAACCACACTTAGTGTCGATGGTAATCTTTGCCAAGATCAAATAGTCATTACTCTACTCAATATTTTGGGATAATACGATGGTAAATACCCTTGGTATTTAGTGAATCATAGTGCACAAAATGTACTCACATTTTCATCTTCATATCCGCATGTGTATGCGGCTTTTCTTCACCGAACCTGTGTATATTTATTCAAATTTTCATCTTCATAATTCTTCTTTCTTTGAACTGCATACCTCTATCCAATCATTCTATCACTCTATTCAATCACTCTGCCACCTCTAAACTATTGATTTAATACATCCTGCATCAAGTAAGATTACATCAATGTATAACTCATAAAGTAGGTTTCCATCAAGGACAAGACATTCATCATAATTCCAAAACTTTATTCCCATAAATAGTGAAGTAAAGTTACCCCACTCCTCCACTACTGCATTTAATACAACTGTAGTCATTTCACTATCATACATGCATTCTCCCAGTTCTTGTAGTTGATCTCAGATCTTAGATATCCTCATAAAGTATGAGGTAATTCCATCTTCCTTAGACATTTTCAGCTTGTAGAGTTCTTGCCTTAATGAGATGACTTCTCCAGCAGTGCTTACAAAATACAACTATACTTTTTTGTTATAGAATTCTTTTGAAGTTTTGAGTTTAGATACATATGGGATGATGGGATCCTTTATGGATTCTATGAGAATACTTTGAGCCCTAATATCCCCTTTAATATACTTGGAAAGATCTTGATCATATTCTTCTCTTGGTTTGGTAATATATCCTTTGACATGATCCATGACCTCATTTTTAATGAAATTTAGATATGTCCTTTTCTTCCATGCAAGATAGTTTTAAGCCCTAACCAATTTGTTCCATTCCTTGCAAAAAGACATTTTGAAAGATTCATATTAGTTCATATACTTACTTGATAGGATTATATTTTCTTGCTTGCTTCATGTTGGTGATGATATAGGGGATAGAAAACTTCCTTTTGATGAAGACGATTTTCTTCAATAATGGTCCTTGATGCCACAGAGAGGGAGATCCCTTGGATATTTTGATGACGATGATGTCTTCAAAGGTAGCGATATTTCTTGAGATAGATCACCTTAGATGTCAATTCTTATAGCTTCCTTTATATTCATATACTTCAAAACACTTCAACTAGATTTGTAGATCCTTTCAACTTGAGTAGACATAGGGTTTTGGCCTTCTTTTCTTGATGATGATATTAATACTTCTTTGTAGACTTCTTGACTTCAAGATAATCTTCGCTTTGAGATTTTATCCTTGAGTGCCCCTTGATAAGATGCCCTTCCTTGATGTAGTCACCTTATGTAACAGCCCTGGTGAAAATTCCATGTAATAAAGTTAAAAATAATAACTACGGTTGATGGGACACTTATTCCAAGCTAAATGTTGGGAAAAAGATCCTAGTGGGTGTTCATTTTGATTAATATGTAGTAAGGAAATTGAAAAAGCCTTTCGAAAGGAAAATTTTATATTTGGAACATGTATTTATGAAAATAATGGAAAATATGAGAAAAGTAAGGTGAAAGGTCACAAGTTGCATGTGAGGAGGAAATTGAAGGAAAATAATGGGAAATGAAGAAAATAGAAGCCTCATTAATAAAAAGGCTTCTCAGGAACAGTGGGAAATACTTGATCAGTTTAGTTTTGGATCTCTCCCATGATTCCATCTCTCTCTCTCATACTCTCGGACACTTAGATTATTCTTGGAGCACTCTTGGAGAGTGTGGCATACTTGGAGATTTGGAGCAAGAAGGAAAATATCAAGCAGGGAAGAGTAGGATCAGGCAACTACAACATGATTCTTTGCAGGTATTGATTTGCATGTATGATTTCCTTAAGGTTTGGCATGCATAGTATTGCATGTGGTTATTTTTTGAATTTTCATGGGTTTTTTCCAGGTGTGATATTGTATTCATCCTAGACTTTCCATTTGCGGATAACCATGGTGTTTTGGAGTTCTCATGTTTTGGTTTAGTTGGATTTCCGGATGGATTCGAAGCTGATTGGCATGGATCTCCGAATTGATATAGCACATGGCCCAGTGGTCCCTAAACCAGACTATGGATCATAGTAAATCTACTATCCTAGTGACCTTTGAGCCATACTGTGGGTTGTGGTAAATCGAGGATTATGGTGCCTTGGTGGGCCTAGGAATCCTCAACCGGTGAATGTCAGGATATACGGTAAATCCTAGAGGTTTTTTTCTCTCCATCAGGACTAGGAATATTGGGTTTGGGATATACTCTAAAGCTTGGAGAGTATTTCTCACTTTAGGGCCTAGTAACCCTTGATTCATACTGTGGGTTGTGGTAAAGCCTGAGAGACTAGGAGACAAGAAAGTTCCTCATGATGTAGGCAGAGAGAATCTAGTGATATCCATGTGTGTGTTGGCCTAGTGATCGGGTGTAGATCATGGTAAAGCCTGATTTCTATTGATGAGGGTGACTTGGTTTAGCCTCGGGATGGCCTACTTGGTTCTTTCAGTTTGAGTCCCACATTCATGCTTGGAATATGGCACTGGGGTGATTGGCTAAAATAATATTTGACTCAGCCAATCTATGGTCGGGTGGAACGTGGAAGTCCCATCTCTAGTTGGTTTTCACATGTTGTAATGAAGAGCTCATTCCTTTGGTATTTGGTATGCAAATGTACTGGTTATTATGTGGATTCTATTGTTGTTGTATCCATGGTATTGATGTTGTTATTATGTTGGTTATAAGCATGTATTTTATCAGTGATGATGTATGTCTATATCCATGTTTTTACTTGTAAATGAATGCATAATGTATCTATGGTCAATTATATTGTATTGTAGCTAATGATGTAAGGGAGAAATTCTTCTTAGCGATTCTATGATAAGTATGAGACCCTTATGTTTAAATATGATGTTTACACATGTAGATGCAATTTTTGTGACATATTTGATGAAATTCCTGTCATGGAAAGTAGGGGTCCAAATGAGTTCCTGATGATGTGATTGCTTTCGTACCTTTATTTTAATTTTATTTATCATCTCCTAAAGTTTCATGAGGTTCTAGGCAATGACCTGGGCTCTAGGGCTGAAAAAGTGGCACAAATCCCAAAGTTGCAGGCACATAACTCACCATTTGGGGCCCTAGCCACATGCTTGTTGTGTTGTGCCTGCAGCTATAGGCTCCCAATTGCTACCTTGTCTTGGCATGCCCACAGCTATGGCCTAAAAGGGTCAAAAATTCATTCTCCCTCAAGGGTCAAGGGCCTGGAAAGTTGGGTTACCTCTTGAGGATGTTGTTGATGTTGTGCAAGGTGTGTTTGTCTTGTTTCCATCGGTACCAGTTCCTTTAGGTCATCTAGGAGGTTGAATCTCATATTAGTCGAATGTTTACCCCAATTGGCTGGTTACTTGGGTAGATGTGGGAAGAGGGTGTTACATAGTGGTATCAGAGCATGGTTGTGCTCTCTTTGGGTGATATTTAGTTTCTTTTTTCTTTAGGTGGTGTCTGAATTCCAGTATCCTTGTGTCATATATGATACCACGGAGTGGTATTAGAGCATGGTTCAACCCTCACACTGGATGGGAAGTGTTTTGATCATGAATTTATGTTGATTGCATATGTTTTTAGTATGCTTGTGGTCTATATGTTATTTTGCATCCGTGTTGTGTTTTCCATGGTAGTAGTGGGGTCGCCATGGGAGGGTTGATGGTGTTGTTGTCAACATGTTCTCATGAGTGTATGACTAGTTATGTGTTGTTCTTGCTTATGTATTGTTCGTGCATGCTTACTTACATATTTTTACACGTTGCACATGCATTTATTTTTTATACCTGGCTACATGTTGTTCATGCTTGGGTGTTGTCTGTGCATGCTTGGGTACATGTCGTTACATGTCGTACATGCATTGGTTGTCCATGTTTGGTTACATGTTGTTCATGCTTATGTATTGTCCATGTAAGTTGGCATGGATGATGTTGTCATGCATCATGAGGTCATTGTATGAATTTAGGTCATCATGATGATATTGGTATGTTATGATGCTAATGTGTTCGCTGATATAGAGCTAGAGATGCAGACCATCAAAATGAATTTGTAGCATTGCACCTCGAGGCTATAGAATATTGTCATACATGTTTGGATGTTGGGCATGGAGGTATGTAGGTTAAGGATTATTATATGCATTATGGTTGAGTATTCATTTCATTCTATTGATGTTATGGTTACATACATTATAGATGCTAGTTTATTAGTGTGGTTATATGTACATGTGTTAGATAGTCATGAATGATAGCAATTTGTGGTGGTATTCATTGCTATTGTTGTTTTATGTTAGATGACTTATATGTTATTGATGAGCATATTATAGGTTAAAAAAATTTTGTTGTACAATAGTTAGCTTGATGATTAGGTTACATGTTGTTGATGACCTTGATATATAACTTGTTGCGGTTACATGCTGGTGACTTGATGGTTAGGGTTATGACTTTCATGCATGAGTTGATCTAATTATGATAGTGTGTTGTATGATGTTTAGACCGACTGTGTGTATGTGATTGTATGCATGAATGAAATTTTTATGATTTTAGGGTTTGAAAATTTTAGATAGATACTGTTACAGATATCATGATCTTATTTAGGATTTGAGTTGATATGTTGTGAAGTTATATCGTGCTAATATAGATTGATCGTGCAAACAAGATAGGCTCCCCTGAGATACATTTAGGTATGAGATTGCTTATTCCATTTACTTTGTACTTGAATGTTTGATTATGTCATATATTTGGTGTTTGAGAGTTGGTGTCTATTATGTCGTCTATTTACTATTGAATGTTTGATTAATCACATGTTATGATCACGTTTCATTAATATTGCATGAAATAATGATCTTGTTTTAAGACAGTTGTAATAACACATATGTGTTGAGACAGTTGATATGTAGTTGAGTGTTAGTTAATATTTGTAGCATTATGTATTATGACATGGTTGTTAGCCTTGGTAAATGTTGATTTTGAATTGATAGATATGTTGTCTTGATGTTGATACATATCAATCACATATGTGTGTTTAGTTACAAGGCAAGATGATTGGCACAAGAAGGTAAGGTTATTTGCATATTGTATATTTATTTATGCACTGACAGTTATATGTTTATGGTGGTATGATGTAGGGGATTTCATGGCAAGAGACAGCCATGAAAATATTGACGAAGGCTCGAGCTGATCTTTCCTTTGGAAGTATTTGGAACCATGGGGATTGAGTCATGGTAGTTGTTGTTAGTCTTGTGATTTTGGTCCTTTGTGAATTTCTTGCACTTGATTTTCAATTTTGTTTGTCCGGTGCAATACCACATTGTTGCAATGTCATATTGATTTTGGTTTTCATGGATTTCTTCTTGTTTATTTCTTGTTCTTTCCTTTTTTTTGAGAGTCTTGGGAATTGTTTGGGAAAGAGGAAATTTGATGGAGCTCTAGGAGAGTTGTATGGTAACCAATAGGTAATGTAAGGCCTAGATGAAGCTCAATGCAGGAGTAAGCGTAGAAGAAGGTAAGAATATGATAGTTGATTGGATTGGTTGGGTCCATTGAGGTAAATGGACAGTGGTAGAAAAATCACGAGAAAAGGTAATGGACAAGGTAAAGTGAATGGATCTGAGGTGTTATATGCCTTGGATTGTTTCTCTCAATTTCAATTTCATGCATGAATAAATGAAGTTCTCTTAACCTATACCTTATGATATCTAAAAATTGTGTTGTGATCATGATTATGTTTATGTATGCATATATGTATGTCATTGATTGACAGGGTCATTAGAATTGTTTTGTACTAGTGTTCACATGCATATATATATATATATATATATATATATATATATATATATATATATATATATATATAGATATATATATATATATATATATATACGGTTAATCGTGACTGGATGGCTAGGGGTCATGATGTTTCATGCCGATATTTATATGTATATATGTGTGTATGTGTGTCATTGTATGACAGGATCATGATTGTTTTATGCTAATGAGTATATATATGTATGTATCTATGTATCTATGTCATTGTATGAAAGAGTTTTGAAGGATCATTCTTGTGGAGGAATGATTTCTTATCCAGGTAAATGACATGAAAATGTTCTTGGTATTGTTATCACAAAATTGTACTTGATTGGCTGTTGATCAGACAACTCAGTGTAACTATTTCAAACCATATTTTGAATGAAGTTTAGCCTCTTCAGTCTGAGAGGGCTCTCTCAAAGGGGTTTTACAATATTGAATAATGATGATACTAGATGGCTAACTCTATCGGAAATTTAACTTGTTTTTTATGTTTGCAGGTTGAAAAGAATGCAAGCTTGCTACCATTGGGATTATGGAGTCAACAATCATTATTTTCAGTGGTAAGGATTCTTGACATGGAAGCTGAGGCAAATAGAGGTCTTTAACAAAGGCAATTCACTCATAAAACATAGGAAAACACAGTCATTTCATTACTAAAGGAAGTCAGAGCATAAAGTTATGAATTCTGAGTAATATAAATGAAGTATAATGCAAGTGGTAAAACATAAAGATGTAGATCAATAAGACATTAAAAACCCCATGAGAATCCCAGGTCTGTCAAGAAGAAAGTCACTCTGTATTATTGATATAAGTTAAATACATAAAAGCAGCAGTTTAGTGCAAAAAATATCCAACCCATTACTACTTCGATGCTTTGTCTTTAAATAGACATTCTTACAACAAAGATGATCTGCCTAGTGGCTATATTCATTGAATTCTCCTATGACACATCACATAACTGAAAAACATGACTTTTAACAAGAAACTGACAGCTACACCTTAAAGAAGACATCTCCTAATAGGACTCTAACTCCTATTTATTACATAACTCTACCTTATATTATGAAACAATTACATGTCAGTTAAAAAATAAGCATCACATGTTCGAAAGATACATGATAGGTTCATTACCACTTTACATATTTAAGACTCTCCTGGACATGTGGAACATAACCCTATTTTTCAAGAATGCATAACCCTTATCTTCAAAGAGTGTTTTGGCTGATGATATATCTCCACATCACTTCCTTCAAGTCATAAATACTTTATGTTGAGCTCCCTTGACATGTTGGAGGAGTCTAGCTGTCCAAAACTACCATTAAGATGCTTCAAAACCTTCAAAAATAGCTCGCTACGAAACTAGGACAGTTTCGTAGCGAGCTTTGATAGCGTTGAAAAAGTAGCTTATGCACCCAAAAAATCTGTTCCTTTGTTGTTCCATGACACATCACCACCATCAATCTCCCTCCTTGAAAACTGAAAAAAGTGAATTTAGAGGCAAAAAGGTTGTTACAGGTTTTTTCGTAGCGCTTTCCTAGCTTTAAGCCTAGGAAATTCTACGAAACTGTGTAAAAGTGCAGAAAGTGCACATTTCAAAACTGTCTTCACAAATTAATCTCGCAGCTACTAAAACTTGATCTTCTGCATGTAATGAACCCTCTAAAGCATATTAAATCCCATTTTATGGATCCTATGGTGTTTCCTCCTCATTTATGATTATTTTAGCTATGGGCTCCTCAACCACATTCATCTTAAGACCTTTCTTTTCCGGCTCTTCATGAATCAGGTCCAGTTGTTCTTGAAGGTCTTTGACTTGGTCTTTTAGTGTCTTGTTCTTAGATTGTAAGTGCAGGTTTACCTTTTTGATGTTCTTTACCTCTTTTCTTAGTGGTTGAGTCCACTTTATCAGTTTTTCTGTGTTGTCCAAGTTCTTTGAGACACTTGTGACTTGATCCTCCCAAATCTTCCTCATCTGTTCAAACTGCACTCTTTCAGCTCTATGTTTCTTTGCCTCTTTCCTCAAGACTGATATCTCTTCACTTGCATATTTCAACTGTACCTTAAGGAATTCAACTTCTGACTTTCAGTGATTTTCTCTTTGCTTTTATTTTGTTTGATGACTTAATCTTCTTTTGCAGGTGAAGAGAGGTCTATGATGCTTGGTGGTAGTTGAACAGTTTCACTAACCTTCTGAGCTTCTTTGATACTTTCCTAGAATTTTTTGGCATGTCTTGTCATTGTTTTTATAGCTTGAAACATAAATCCAGCATCATCACTTGCAAATTCTAACTTCTTATCTATTTAGCCTTTCTTAAGCTTCCTTCCTCCCTCATTTATGTCTTCAGCTTGGACTATGGGAGTTTCTTCAATATCAAGGGCATCCAAGATGTCCTCTAAGTTACCTTTAACATTTGTTTGGCTCCTTGTAACCCTCTTTCTGCCATGTTTGCTAACTGTTGGCTCTTGTTTTGCAGGTGTAACTTTGGGTGTGTCAAGCTTCTACAAAGGTTCTATGTCCATGCTCACTGGTTCTAAATTCTCTGCCACTAAAATTGATGGAATATCTCTAGGTTTGGGAGTTATTTTAGGAGTGACGGAATCTACTTCAAAACCACTAATGAACAAAAAAGATGACCAATCTCTGCCTAATCTTTTTAACTCCTCTAACACCAACAATTTGATCAAACCATGATGAAAGAGAGAGGTTTCATTTCCTTTTGTTTTAACTTGAACCTTGTCTGACATTTTAGCTAAGCTTTTGTATAAGTAAAAAGGAAAATCAAGAGACCTCTTACCCACAAAATGCAGCAGAAGCCTAAGGTGGTAGGAGTAGACCATGTGATACCTCCCTTCACAGGTGAAGTAATTGTGAATGATCAGAAGCAAATTTGAGTAGTTTTCCTTCATGTGGCTCCTTGGGATAGCATTTGTGAGATCAATTTCACTATGTTCTGTTTTGATGAATTATTTACAGTCCTGCATGGTGAACTTGATGCCTTTGAACCATTTCTCTCCTCCTCTAGGGATTCCTATTGCTGCTGCAATGGTTTATGGTCTTACTATGAGATTTAACATTCCCACCTTTGAAGCTGATCCAGTAAAACTCTTAGCAAACTCCTTTGAAACCTGCAAATGACACCCTTGCATACTTTGGCAGAATTGCAAACACCTTGTTCTTCTAAACACTTCCAATGCAGTTGGGTCTTCATTTAACAAATTCATTTCCATTGGCTCATATCTGAGGTAATGACCACCTTTTTTGGTCTTCTTCTTTGCAACCATAGTGATTTTATACCTTCTCAGCCTCGCTTGATTAGTGACACCCTCAATGAACAGACCACTTGGCTTACAGCAGACAAGGGAAGGAGAAAAATCAACGGATGACAATCGACGAAAATGATGACTAGCACACTCTTTTTGACCTTTAGAGATGTGAGAAATAGCCAATGGAACACTCTTACAATGGAGAGACAAGTGTTGATAAACATATTTCTGACACACCTATTTGAAATAAGACTGAGATTCTATATTTGTATGTATTTGAACTAATCAAGAAGGCTAGGAACTTAGGTTGTTTCCAAGAGCAAGGCACTTAAACCATAGAGCTCTTGTCCCTTATGCTTGTAGGGAGTTTCCATTGCCTGTTGATACCAGTGGATTACTAGCAAGAAAATAAAATATGGGCACATATCGGCTCGGCGAACTTAGTGAAATGATATATTTAGTGGGAAAGGGTGCAAGGGAATACCCCCTATCAACTTCATTTTGAAAATTCCAGCAACCAACTTGGCTTGGTGAAAAAAATCTCATGAAAAGATGAAGCGGAGAATGACAAAGACTCAATTGGGTAATGTTTTAAAGTTTCGATGACAAATCCTGCCTTAATCATGACTCATACATGCTAAAAATAGTATGATGACCTCAAACATGACCTTTGTACCTTGATTTAACCCTAAATGACTCGAATGACATCCACCCTAACTCTTCTAATCATGGACTGACACCTTGCACCGGATTTGACAAGACAAACAGAAAAACCATTTTTTCGTAGCGTGGCTAGTTCATTTTCTGACAGTTTTGCTATGAAACTATTAGGAAGTTTTGTATCGAAAACTTCCTTTTTACAGTGTAAAACACTATGAAAGGAGGAAAAACTGGCTAAAGTGACCTTTTTGAATTCAAAAGCTTGGGAAATGAAATATGTTAGCAAAATGATGACTGATGGGACATGATATGGCTTGAATGGAGGTGGGTTTTAACCTTAGGATAGGATTAAAGATGAAAAAATTAAAATTTTCCTATACCAACTTGTGATAAATGAACTCTATGACCATACCTTTGACAAATGAACTCTATGACCATGTCAAATAATATTTCACTTTTTCCTGACTGATAACAGGTATTATGAGGAATCAAGTGGGAATAGTAACTTTGACAGGTCTATGAGGTCAGTATTATGTGGACATGAATTGATATTATATGCTTTTACTATGCCTATGTTTATGTTATGGCAGGTAATGATGAGGGGTACATCAGTGAAGTGAAAGTAGTATGATCTGCGACATGCTAGGATAAGAATTGATAGTGGAAAGAAAATATAAGCAAGGTTTCTTGTGTGGTCAGTGTGTGCTCTATGGATGTGAAGTACTATTTTTATTTATATGTTGTACATGTTATACATTTTTCACTTGTGATGTTGCGTGTATGCAGTGCTGTGTATATTTATTATGTGTACATGTTGTTCATGCAATGTTATGTACAAGATGGTAAAAATGGATATGTGTAATGTTTTATGCCTTTTGAATATATGGTGTTTGTGTATATTTCATATGTAGTGTTGCTTATAGATGGTGCTATGTACATGTTGGATATGCAGTGTTGTGTACATATTGTATTGTGAACATGTTGGATATACGGTGTTGTGTGCATGTTGGATATGTGGTGCTGTGTAAGTATGGTGCTATGTACATATGGTGTTGTGTGCATGATTTTACATGTGGTGTTGTGTACATGTTGTACATATGGTGTTGTATGCAGGTGGTGTAATGTACAAGTAGAGCATGTAGCGATGTGTACATGTGGTGTCATGTACATGTCGTGCATGTTGTGTTTTGTACATATGGTATTGTGTACACATTGTGCAGGTGGTGCGGTGTACATTTGGCGTTGTGTACACGTTATGCAAGTGGTGTTGTGTACATGTGATGTTGTGCACACATTTTGCAGGTAGCGTTGTGTACCAGTGATACTGTGTACATGTTGTGCATATGGAACTAGTATGCATGTGGTAATGTGTGCATGTCATACATGTTGTGTTGCGGGCATGCAATACTATGTATGTGCATGGTGTAGTCGTGGTATCGTGACATGTGTATTGATTGTGTTGTACTATATATATGTATGTGTATTGTGTTATGTTGCACACCAGATGTAGATGTATGTGTTGTGTTGTATTGTACATCGGGTGTAGGTGTATGTGTTGTACACTGGAGGTAGGTGTATGTATGTAGTATGGTACACCAGGTGTAGGTGTATGTGTTGTATGTCAGTGTGGGTGTATGTATTGTGTGGTGTTGTACGCCATGTGTGGTTGTATGTGTTGTGATGTAAAATGTGTGTATGTGTACGTTATTAAAGAGAAAAAAATAAATGGGGTGCTTTCCGAGTGTGGCAACCAATTCGGTGTGTGTATAAAAGAACAAAGGCAGAAGTAAGGACCAATGAAGGATAAGTATCGATATTTTATTTCAATTTTATTATGCATGTGATCTATGATTATAACTTATGATGGTTACATGTGATTTATGATTATGATTTATGGTGATTTCATGTGATTCATGATTTTAATTTATGATGGTTGCGAGCTAACCATATGTGATATGTTTATACATGATGATTTGATCAACAACTAGTTTTACTTGTGTGACAAGAAGTGAAAAGGATTTCAACTACACCCTATTGATGAGATACCCATGAGGTATGATGTGAATTTATTTCAATTTATTTTGAATCTAATGGAAATTATGTGCTTGGTATAGGAAAGCATGAAATTCCTGTTTGGGTGGTTGAAACTGACAACAAGAACTAGCAGCGTCAGCAAAAGGAATTGGAACATGCAGCAGTATGCTAGTAAAACACCTCAGGGTCAGGGCTATTGTGGGACATTAGTACCCAATAGTGTCCATTGATTTCCATGAACATGTTATAACTAGTATGACTGTTTTGAGGTAGGTATATTGCTTGGTTTTTTGAACTTTTGATGCAAGGAAGAATTTCCAAGGGATGGACTTCACAGTCCCTTCTCTTATGTTCATGAGAATTCTGCATGGGACATTCTTATCTAGTGGCAAGTCCCCTGGGAGGCCACCAGTTTCAGATCTTGTGGGGAAGGCCTCACAAAGTGCTACTCCAAACTTAGATCCAGGAGGGATTGGAGCAATGGAAGACCAAGATACAGCGTTGGGAGGCTTGGGATAACTCAAGAATAAGGGGGATCTCTTCCTTTATCACTACCACCCCCTCTAAATTCTGGATCTGCGTTGTGGGAGGAGAATAATGGGAGGATCAGACTTCCAACACACATATTTGGCATAAGAGATGTCAAAGAGGAGATCAGTAACATGACAGACACTCCTATGGATGTATCATCAGCGTTGACATTGTTGAACAGTGTGGATCTGTACTAGAAATCTCAACTGCTTGTAGAGTATTCCAAAGATCTCCACACATGTATGATACTAGATGACATGCAACAAGAAGAGGGCTACTTAGTCCAAGGGGGAGTCATCTATCATCATGGTAGGGTCTTCTTTTCTAGAGCTTCCAAGCTCAAGCAGAAGATACTACAAGGGGCACACAAAGAGTTCTTTTCTAGCCATATGCAGTCAATGAAGATCTACAACCTAATCATGAGAAGAGTTTATTGGGAAGGATTGAGAGGGGAACTACATCAGCACTTTCTGTAGAAATTAGCTGAATAAATCACTTATTCAATGAAGATTAACCCGATCATACATCAATTTCGAATTGCATGCATAACACATAACCTTCTTCTACAATTAATTGTCACATGCGGAAATAACAAAAGCAATCTCACATCAAATCAATCACACATTAACTCAGTATGTATGGGGAAAGCCTATAGCTGAAAACCCCGCAGCTATTGTGTATATTATAATGGAGAAATCATGTAACCAACAAAGTACAATACTCCTCACTAGTACTCAGTACTTTCTCATAAAGTCACACACAATCTAACTCAGTTTTGAACAAGTCTCGGGTTCAAAAATCACTGCTGACTGCCTTGCCTCTATTGCGCAATCATTGCCTGTATATGAAGAGATCCAAGGTTCGAATCCCCTTGGCTTGACTGCGCAATTGTCATGGACAATTCCTCCAAGTGTAATGCAAATCCCATGCAAAACTGATCCTCCAACTGATAGCTTTACTCACCCTTTCATCTACCTCTTCCACTGGTCTCCACTGAACTGATCATGCACTGTAGTGAACTGAAGTGCTCTTGAGTTGACTAATGAGTTAATATTTAGTAAATTAAATATTATTTAATTTACTCCACTCATATCTAGTTGATTAGTTAGTTAACTAATCCCAGCTAGTTCAACTAAAACAAACAGAACACAACTCCACTATCTGTCCCGTTAACTCCTCCAAAACTCCTGCCACTGAAGTCTAACTGAAACCTGCCGATGTAAGCAGAAATCTTATTTGGAACCTTACCAATCCTTGTGTCAGTTGCATGAGTCACCTCCATGACTCAAACTGAAGTGCGCCAAGAGAGTAAACTATTGTTTATAGTCAAAATATTATTAAGGGTAAATAATATTTGACTTCCATATTTTTAGGAGATCAGTCTAAAAATAGCCTGGGTCCTAAAAATTAGGGTCTCATCTATTTTTACCGACATGTCGCATACTCCAAGAATCTCCAAGTAGAATTCCCAAATTATGCTCCGTATGTCTAAAAATAGACATAATCTAAAAATAGACTTTGCGCCAGAATTTGCCTGCGGGCCCACTTAGTGAAGGCGACTTCATTTCACTAAGCTCCATCATCTTGCTGCATTCTAAACACTCCCTCTCAGCAAGATATGGATTATCTGCAACCCCTATCCTGCCTCTGTGGAATTCGAACTTGCTCCTGGTGAGCGCCTTCGTCGAGATATCAGCATCCTGATCCTCCGTGGGAATGTATGAAAGTAACATGACCTTCCGCTGCACACAATTTCTGATATGATGATACCGGATGTCAATGTGTTTAGATCTATCATGAAAAACTGGATTAACCGAGATTTTGATGCAACTCTGATTATCACAATAAATCACAGTAGGATCCAAGTGTGAGCCGAACAACCTGACCAGGATCTTCCTCATCCATATAGCCTTTCATGCTGACGAGCTAGATGCCTTCTCGGCCTGGCGGGGCGAGTGCCAGGATCTACCTTCTGTTTGTGCAGGAAATGGCTTGTCGACCCAATGCGCAACTCCTCGAGAAGTGCTCTTAGGTCCGTTGAACTCTGCCCATCCATCGATGAACAGACTTCACTCCATCCTCACAGCAAACACCATAGACCATATCCCGATGTGCCTCTGATATAGTGCAATACATGCTTTCCCGCCTTCCAAAAGAGCTTGGTAGGCTTAACCATAGCTTGCGAAAGCTGGTTAACTGCATAGCATATATCGGGTCGAGTATTGACCAGATACATCAGCGACCCCACCAACTGTCGATAGACAGTGGCATCCACTACCTCCTCCGAAGTAGCATCTCCCTTCCTCCAACCTCCAGGAAGAGGGGTATTATCAACAGGCTTGCAGCCCTGCATGTTGAACCTCTCTAGAATCTCCCGGGCATACTTGCCCTGAGAAACAAACAGTCCTCCACTGCGCTGCCAAATCTCCAATCCCGGGAAATAATGAAGGATGCCCAGGTCCTTCATCTCAAACTCTCGTGCAAGATCATCCTTGCATGAAAGTATCAACTGCTCGTCGCCAGTCAAAATCAGATCATCTACATACGGTACGATGATCAACAGCTTCCCCTCCACCACAATCTGGTACAGGTTTGGATCCGCCTCACTCTTGGAGAATCCAAGCCCGGTGAAGTAGCTGTCTATCGGAGTGTACCAAGCACGAGGTGCTTGCTTCAGCCCGTACAGTGCTCTCTTGAGTCGGCACACATGCGACTCACTGCTGAAGATCTCAAAACCTTCAGGCTGCTCTATGTACACCTCCTCCTCAATAACTCCATTGAGGAACGCGGTCTTCACATCCATCTGATGAATGTGCCACCCCATCTGCGCTGAGAGAGCAAGGATCGTCCGTATGGAAGAGTACCTTGCGACAGGTGCAAAAGTCTCCTCATAGTCAATCCCCTCGATATGTGAGAAGCCACGGGCGACAAATCTCGCCTTGTACTTCTCCACACTCCCGTCAGCCGCCTGCTTCACTTTGTAGATCCATCGCGAACCTACAACTGATTTCCCAACCGGTCTTGGGACAATCTCCCATGCACTGTTCCCGATGATCGAATCATATTCTTCGATCATGGCATCAACCCATGCGGGTTCCTCCACAGCTTCCTCAAAAGAGGATGGCTCTGTCACAACACATTGACTCATAAGAGCCATGTATCCAGTGTACCGATCCGGTGACTGTCTCTGTCTGCGCTGTGCTGTAGGTGGTCCTACAACCTTCTCTGCATCCCGAGCCAGTCGCTCGGCTTCTGTAGTGCGCATGCGCCCTCTGATGGTTGGCGCTGCCTGGGTGGTTTCTTCCACCTCCTGAACCTCCTCTTGTGGCTGATCCACATCCGGAAGCTCCTCCTTAGGAACTAACAGCTCCTCATCTGCATGCAAGTGTAGCTCCCTCTCAAGCGAACACTGCATGGCTTTCTCCTCCTGGAATTTTATATCCCTTCGCACAACAGTCTTGCGACTGTCTGGCACATACACTCGATAGTTATGAGGTGTATCAGTGTACCCCACAAATATTCCAACTTCAGCAGTTGGATCCAGCTTCCTTCTTGCATCCTTCATCACATGCATGTAGACAGGAGAACCGAAAATCCGCAAATGGGAAATATCAGGCCTCTTGCCAGAATAAGCCTCCTCTGGTGTACTCATGCCAAGAACCTTGTGAGGACAACGGTTCTGCACATACACTGCTGTATTGCATGCCTCAGCCCACATGTGAAGGGGTAGGCCCTGATCATGCAACATCGCCCGTGCAGCACCCACGATCGTTCTGTTCTTCCGCTCAGCCACCCCGTTCTGTTGTGGGTTATGGTGTGCGATGAGCTCTCTCCGAATCCCTTCTGCGCTGCAGAACTCCTTGAATTCAGCCGAGATGAATTCACCACCGTTATCACTCCTTAGAGCAATCACCTTCTTCCTCGACTCCTTCTCGACCAGTGCTTTAAACTCACAGAACTTCGCGAATGTATCGCTCTTCTTCTGCATGAAGAAGATCCAGCACTTTCGAGAGAAATCATCAACACAGATCACATAATACTTGTGCTTTGCTGTCGAAGCAACTGAGAAAGGACCACACACGTCTGTGTGAACTCTCTCAAGGATCGTCGTGGCGCAACTATCCTTCTCGTGAAAGGTGGCTTTCACATACTTTCCTAAAGTACACCCCTTGCACTGATCTGACTGCGCAAGAGTGCCCTTAGGAAGTCCAGTAGAAATCTGCTGCAGAATCTTCAAAGCTCCATGGTGAAGATGGCCCAATCTCCTGTGCCATAGTTCGCCTTCATCATCCCGGCTCACCACATCTCCAGCCTTGCATGCCATAGCTGCGCAGTCATCTACCTGCAACTGATAAAGGTTCTGAGTTCGAACCCCTATCTTCCGGGTCTCTCCAGTAGTCTTACTGCGCAGGAAAGCTTTTCCTTCGCTGAAGACCACATCATAACCCTTATCCTCCAACATCACTACTGAAATCAGGTTCTTCTTCAATCCAGGTACATGCATGACATCCTTTAAGACAAAGGGTTTACCAGACTCCCTCTGAAAGGATACGGTACCGATACCAGTCGCACTGTGTCTACCGTCATCGCCCATCTCGATGTGCATGCCCAAATCCTTGTCCTCCAGATCTGAGAACAACTCCCGATCTCCCGTCATATGAAATGACGCACCGCTGTCCAAGAACCACACCGATCCCATCACACTTGAAACCAAGCATGCAATCAGTGAAAAGTCAAGCTCGAACTGTGAAGCCAAAGCTTCTCCATCTGCAGATCTTCCCGCTTGCTTGTTCTTCTTCTTCTTTGGACAGTTGGTAGCATAATGTCCGTGATCATGGCAGTGAAAACACTTCACTTTCGCCATATCCTGCTTCTTGCCCTTTGCACCAGAATGAGAGGTTTTCTTACCCTTCCCCTTCTTTGCTTTGGCCACCAAAGCGCAATTTTCTTCATCGGCTCCCTTTGATGAAGATCCATCTCGAGTAGTCCTCCTTATCTCCTCCTGCATGAGATACGCCCAAAGGCGCTCCCATCCCGGCAGCTTCTCCCGACCATTGACACTATCTTGATATGAGTGCCAAGCCTTCGGAAGACCAAGGAGAGCCAGGTCGGCCATATCCTCTTCATCGACAGTACATCTTCGACAGTCACCCCCACACTTCCCAGCTCATCTCTGCATTGAGTGAACTTCGTGAGGTATTTGGCGATACTGTCGCCTTTCTCCATCTTGATGTTCCCGAGCTTATCTTTGAGCGCCAGCTTCCTTTGGTCACTCTTACTCTGGAATAGATCCGTCAAAGCTTTCCACATTAAATATGGAGTAGCCTTTCCATGCAGGCTGGATACAATATGATCCTTGACGCCCTCCAACGGGATCCTTCGACATTTCGCGATCTTCTTTTGCCATGCATCGACCAAAGCTGCATCAGTGGGCTTTGGGACATCCGCATCCACGAACTCCTTCAGACCATTATCTTCTAACACGCTATGATCTGTGCCAGTTGTTGCCTTCAAGAGCATGGTCGAGGTAAAACCATTGAAAGGAGCATCTTTCAACACGGCACACCAAAAGAAGAACAACCTTCTGCAAAATTCGAATTCCAAACTCAAAGCTCTATCGCTTCCGATCTATACTTGAAAACAAATTATTTCTAAATCAGAGATTGACTGCAAAGGGCATTCACCAGATCTTTCACCTTACAAAGAAGGATGAATATTCCGGAGGCTACCTGGCCCGCATGCAGACTCTGTCCGAGGAAATAAGTTTGCAATCACCGTAATAGACTTCGACAATTAATCTTGCTTCGATACCATGTAGAAATTAGCTGAATAAATCACTTATTCAATGAAGATTAACCCGATCATACATCAATTTCGAATTGCATGCATAACACATAACCTTCTTCTACAATTAATTGTCACATGCGGAAATAACAGAAGCAATCTCACATCAAATCAATCACACATTAACTCAGAATGTATGGGGAAAGCCTATTGCTAAAAACCCCGTAGCTATTGTGTATATTATAATGGAGAAATCATGTAACCAACAAAGTACAATACTCCTCACAAGTACTCAGTACTTTCTCATGAAGTCACACACAATCTAACTCAGTTTTGAACAAGTCTCGGGTTCAAAACTCACTTCTGACTGCCTTGCCTCTATTGCGCAATCATGGCCTGTATATGAAGAGATCCAAGGTTCGAATCCCCTTGGCTTGACTACCCAATTGTCATGGACAATTCCTCCAAGTGTAATGCAAATCTCATGAAAAACCAATCTACCAACTGATAGCTTTACTCACCCTTTCATCTACCTCTTCCACTGGTCTCCACTGAACTGATCATGCACTGTAGTGAACTGAAGTGTTCTTGAGTTGACTAATGAGTTAATATTTAGTAAATTAAATATTATTTAATTTACTTCACTCATATCTAGTTGATTAGTTAGTTAACTAATCCCAACTAGTTCAACTAAAACAAACAGAACACAACTCCACTACTTGTCCCGTTAACTCCTCCAAAACTCCTGCCACTGAAGTCTAACTGAAGCCAACCATGCAAGATGCCATCAAACCCTAGGAACCCCGTGATTCCTTGTGTCAGTTGCATGAGCCACCTCCATGACTCAAACTGAAGTGCGCCAAGAGAGTAAACTGCTGTTTATAGTCGAAATATTATTAAGGGTAAATAATATTTGACTTCCATATTTTTAGGAGATCAGTCTAAAAATAGCCTGGGTCCTAAAAATTAGGGTCTCATCTATTTTTACCGACATGTAGCATACTTCAAGAATCTCCAAGTAGAATTCCCAAATTATGCTCCGTATGTCTAAAAATAGACATAGTCTAAAAATAGACTTTGCGCCAGAATTTGCCTGCGAGCCCACTTAGTGAAGGCGACTTCATTTCACTAAGCTCCATAATATTGCTGCATTCTCAACACTTTCAAGAGTGCATGAACTATGTGGAGTTGGGGCAGCCAAGGGACTCTATGAAAGATTCGTTTCAACCATCTCTTCCTTCTTTTGGAAGAGGAGGGATGCCCATGCACAACTCCATGTGTATGAGGAACTATGATGGTAAAGAATCTGATCATGTAAAGCAAGTTTTATTTTATGATTTATCACATTATTTTACCATGTTTTTGCAGGCCATGACTCCTAAAGGGAGTGATATATCATGTAGATCTCATGGCATTTGGTGGGCCAATAAAATTTCTGAACTTGGCCACTCCCTTGCTGTGCAAAGGGAGATTCCTTTTCATGATGGGTGCTTCCCAAAGGCACCAAACATATTTGACATCTTCAACTATGTTAAGATGACTTATGCAGCAAATGTGTGGTGGAAAGGCCACTTACGACACCTTGATCTAATGCAGGCAGGAGATGCACTGCGTTGGCATCACATGTGGGATTTTGACCCACCTCCTCAAGCTCAAATTTATGTTTGTATATATGTAATTTTTCTTCCATACTTGGATTACATAGTTGTACTATTTATGGGACTGTATGGAGGGAGGATGGGTAGTTTGTATGTACCACATGGAATGGAACTTCTATATTTACCTCATGCTACATGTTTTAGAGAAAGCATTGCTCCAACCATGTTTATTTCTGTTGAATTTTTCACTCCTTGTGGGATGGATTATGTACATCTTATGATGACTTTGGAGGAACAATTCATGATGGGTTGGCTTGGTGAAAACTTGGCTTATGAGGAGAGCTTGATCCCCTATGAATTCACCAATGGAGGAGGAGAAGTATTGCAGCACTCACCCTATCAGTTGCTTGAGGACAAGAAACATTTTGGAGGGGAGAACTGTAATGTTCCTACTTAGCCTAAGTTAAGAGGAATATACATTTTTTTTCATTTTCTGTTGCATGAATAAATGAACAAAGGAGGACATGTAAAACTCCTGGAAAAAATGAATAAATCAATGCCCATATGAACAAGGATAAATCTAGGACATGTAAACAAAAACACTTGCAGGTGTGAATGGGTTTGAGCTATGAGACTGGGTCAACCTTGACCAAATATACAGCGCAATCTAGATGCAATGTACCTCATGGATGGACAATGCAGTTTTAGATGGAGGCTCCTCATGTGAAAGGAGCTAATTCATTGAAGTGGTTTAGCATTTGAAAAGGATTTCATCTTATAAAAGGAAGAGGAGAGCAGCAAGAGAGGGTTGTTGGTTGTGCATATTCTGAGTATACTGTCTGTTTAGACATACCATTCTCTACTATTTAGCTGGGAATAGTGCTACTTAGCACTTGGGTGTTCCTATGCAGGAATCCCACCTCTTCCATTGAGGATTTCTTGAAGGATTCTTGTTGATTTCATCCACTATCAGGCATTTGGCCAAGCTCATCTTCCAACTACAGTGTTGATCTTATTTAGGATTGGGCTGTCCTTGCAAGCTGCAACATGTGGAGGCTAGATCTGCTTATATCTAGGCCATTTCAGGGCCTCTTTTCACTGGGAAAGTATTCTATCCCATGGTCAAGAGAGTTCTAGACCTTTGGAGCTAATATTTAATATCTTGGCATCATGCCAACTCATTTTTTCAAGCTATAGCACAGTTTCCCTTCCAGGATTGCGTTATTTTCAAAGAGGAAATTGCAGGGTGTTTTGACCCACTTTTTGAGAAGAGATCTCTAGAGTTGGGCTTTGCCTTTCACTTTGGTGATCCATGGATTAGCTTGCTAATCCATGTTCTGTACAGATCTGATATATTTCTAATGTAAAACATCTTCAGAAATTTCTGAATAATATTGCAGATTTGCTACTTCAATCTCAGATCTATTCTTTGTATTGCATGATTTGATCAAAACCCGAAGGGGATCTTGTAAAGGATCCTTTCTATTGTATAGATCTGAAATGGATCTAATATTTTGTACATAGATCTACTCTAGATCTAGAGTGTAACTTACAGCTGCTGCAACTCTTATAAAAAAAAATTTAAGCCATTTTGCAATCAATACATGTGTTGCAGCCCTATTTTCTGAGGATTTTCTTCTATTTTGTCTTCTACATTCTGTTGTATATTGTATGGACATCATTATGGATCTGATTTTCTGCTGGTTATATAAAATTTGATCCTTATTATTGGTCCCTTGCTCATTCTCTCAAAATTTTGTTATTTCTGAAGCAGTTTGTTGCACATAGCTGCAACCCTTCTCTTTGGGTGTTTTTCAGCTAGACTAGGTGGTGGGAGATATGTTTACCACACCTAGTTTGATTTGTTTTTGCTCTCTTTTTGGATATAGACACTATATCCACTATTATAAGGGATCCAGGAGCTGAAAACTCATTTCAGTGCACAAATATCCCAGAAGTGCGTTATTCCAGCAGGATTTGTTGAATATTCCCATTTGGGGATATTACAGTGGTATCAAAGCTTCTTTCTTGGCATAGCCTGTGATTTTCATTAAAGAGATAAAACCAATATGGCTTCAGTAGAATATGAGCCTATTAATGATAGAGAGAATAGATATCTGCATAGATAAAAAAATAAATTTGATTACAGTAATGATGATCAGAACAAGGGAAAAGCCCCTGAATTTGGAAGTGATAAAGAAGGAGAATATTTTGCAAGAAATCTTTTGGTAGCCATGCAAGATCTTGCTAGAGAGATCAAAGAGATGAGAATGGACAGGATGAAGGAATCTTCTGGGATATTTCATCCTAGAGAAATCTCTGGCATGTCTCACCACTGGAATGATAAACCAGTGAACTAGCCATAAGCTCCGCACTCTCCACAACGCTCTACTATGCCTACCTTCTTGGCTGTGGATAATGAAGGGCCTCAAGAGAAAGCATCCCTTGAAGACTACTTTGAATAATATGAGTCTTAGAATCAAATATTCAAGGACCACTTGATTTTTCAAGAGTTTTGTCAGCTCAAGGACAAAAGAAGACCAAGGCATTAGTATAGAGATGGTGGATTCATTCAGAATCATGATCGACATCACTCTATGGGCAGATTATTTTTACCAAATTTTGATGGGTCATCCTCCAGTTCTACCAAAGCATGGGTAGAAAAGCTGGATATCTAATTTTGAGTTGAACAAAGTCCCTGAGATGGAAGCCATAAAGATTACAGCGCTGCACTTTGAAGGTGAAGCACACAATTGGTGGTTCCATGGGTTGTATACATTGGGCCATGCCAATGTGACTGCCTATTCTGAATTCACTAGAATACTGGTGGATAGGTTTGACAGAAAGGATCCAGAAGCACCTTTCATGAGCCTTGCAAAGTTGAAGCAATCAAGTAATGCAGAATCTTATATCTCTGAGTTTCTGAGATTATCTGTTACGGTTCCTGACCTGTCTACAGCAAGGAGGGTGTACATGTTCATCGATGGTTTGGATGAACCTCTGCATGGGTTGGTTAAATATAACAAGCCCATCACTTTGCATGATGCCATTAAGAGGGCTAGAGACCTCCAAGATGCCTTGCCAAAAGCAAAGGCAACTTTTCAAAACAAGGCCCCTTACCTTTCTAAAGGGAAGGAAGAGAAAGCTACTCCTTCCAATGAGAGCTCATTCAAGAAGCCTCTTGATATTGAAGTCCGAAGGGAGCTAAGAAAGAAGAGGCTATGTTTCACTTACCAAGAGTCATGGGAACCTAGACATAGATGTGTTGTTGGGAAAGCACACTACATATAGGTCTTCTCATATTTTGAGGAGGAAGGAGAAGATGATGAACCGAGAGGAGGTCACAACGCTGACAATGTTGAAGGAGATCCAACACCATCTGGAGATGGGAATGGAGCCTTTGCTCCAATAGGAGGAAATCTTGAATATTTTGGAGGAGTACCTAAGTACTTGACCTTAAGAGTTCAAGGTTAAATCATGAATCAGAGGGTTTCTGTACTAATTGACAGTGGGGCAACCCACAACTTTATTGATGCTCATCTTGTGTAGAGGAGGGAAATGTCCACTGATACTTTTGAGGGATTCTCTGTTTTGGTCCCAAGAGATAGGATAATGAATGCATGCACTATTTCCCATCACTTTCAGTCACTATGGGATCCTACACCTTGGTGGATCACTTTTTTGTAGTTGACATACCAGACACCAATATCATTTTGGGTGTTCAATGTTTGATTACATTGGGGAAAGTCACCACTGATTGGAAGGCTCTGCAAATGGAATGGGTGGACATGAATAGTGTTGAACCTCAGATGATCCAAGGCAAGCATACTTACCCCTCACCTAGCACTTCACACAGACAACAGAGATGGTTTTGCATAGTGGAAGCAAGGACCTCACAGTCCCTTCTCTTATGTTCATGAGAATTCTGCATGGGACATTCTTATCTAGTGGAAAACCCCCCGGGAGGCCACCAGATTCAGATCTTGTGGGGAAGGCCTCACAAAGTGCTGCTCCAAACATAGATCCAGGAGGGATTGGAGCAATGGAATACCAAGCTACAGATTTGGGAGGCTTGGGACAGCTCAAGAATAAGGGGGATCTTCTTCCTTTATCACTACCACCCCCTCTCAATTCTGGATCTGCGCTGTGGGAGGAGAATAATGGGAGGATCAGACTTCCAACATAAATATTTGGCATAAGATATTTCAAAGAGGAGATTAGTAACATGACAGACACTCCTGTGGATGTATAATCAGCGCTGACATTGTTGAACAGTGTGGATCTGCACTGGAAATCTGAACTGCTTGTAGAGTATTCCAAAGATCTCCACACATGTATGATACTAGATGACATGAAGCAAGAAGAGGGCTACTTAGTCCAAGGGAGATTCATCTATCATCATGGTAGGGTCTTCTTGTCTAGAGCTTCCAAGCTCAAGCAGAAGATACTACAAGGGGCACACAAAGAGTTCTTTTCCAGCCATATGCAGTCAATGAAGATCTACACCCTAATCATGAGGAGATTTGATTGGGAAGGCTTGAGAGGGGAACTACATCAGCACTTTAAAGAGTGCATGAGCTATGTGGAGTTGGGTCAGCCAAGGGACTCTATGCAAGAGTCATTTCAGCCATCTCTTCCTTCTTTTGGAAGAGGAGGGATGCCCATGCACAACTCCATGTGTATGAGGAACTATGATGGTAAAGAATCTGATCATATAAATGAAGTTTCATTTTCTGACATATCACATTATTTTAGCATGTTTTTGCAGGCTATGACCCCTAAAGGGAGTGATATATCATGTAGATCTCATGGCATTTGGTGGGCCAATAAAATTTCTGGACTTGGCCACTCCCTTGTTTTGCAAAGGGAGATTCCTTTTCATGATGGGTGCTTCCCAAAGGCACCAAACATATCTGACATCTTCAGCTATGTTAAGATGACTTATGCAAAAAATGTGTGGTGGAAAGGCCACTTACCACACCTTGATCTAACGCAAGTAGGAGATGCACTGCACTGGCATCACATGTGGGATTTTGACCCACCTCCTCAAGCTCAAATTTCTGTTTGTATATATGTAATTTTTCTTCCATACTTGGATTACATATTTGTGCTATTTATGGGACTATATGGAGGGAGGACGGGCAGTTGTTATGTGCCACATGGAATGGAACTTCTCTATGTACCTCATGCTACATGTTTTAGAGAAAGAATTGCTCCAACCATGTTTATTTCTGTTGAATTTTTCACTCCTTGTGGGATGGATTATGTACATCTTATGATGACTTTGGAGGAACAATTCATGATGGGTTGGCTTGGTGAACACTTGGCTTATGAGGAGAGCTTGATCCCTGATGGTGTCACCAATGGAGGAGGAGAAGTATTGTAGCACTCACCCTATCAGTTGCTTGAGGGAAAGAAACATTTTGGAGGGGAGGACTGTAATATTCCCACTTAGCCTAAGCTAAGAGGAATATACATTTTTGTTTAATTTTTTGTTGCATGAATAAATGAATAAAGGAGGACATGTAAAACTCCTGGAAAAAATGAATAAATCAATGCCCATATGAACAAGGATAAATCTGGGCCATGTAAAAAAAAACACTTACAGGTGTGAATGGGTTTGAGCTATGAGACTGGGTCAACCTTGACCAAATCTACAATGCAGTCTAGATGCAATGTACCTCATGGATGGACAGCACAGTTTTAGATGGAGGCTCCTCATGTGAACAGAGCTAATTCATTGAAGTGGTTTAGGGTTTGACAAGGCTTTAATCTTATAAAAGGAAAAGGAGAGAAACAAGAGAAGGTTTTTGATTGTGCATATTTCTGAGTATATTGTTTGTTTAGACATATACCATTCTCTGCTATTTAGATGGGAATAGTGCTACTTAGCACTTGGGTGTTCCTATGCAGGAATCCCACCTCTTTCATTGAGGATATCTTGGAGGAGTCTTGCTGATTTCATCCACTATCAGGAATTTTTCCAAGCTCATATTCCAACTACAACGCTGATCCTGTTTAGGATTGGGCTATCCTTGCAACCTACAGCAAGTGGAGGCTAGATCTGCTCAGATCTAGGCCATTTTAGGGCCTCTTTTCACTAGGAAAGTCTTCTATCCCATGGGCAAGAGAGTTCTGGACCTTTGGAGCTGATATTTCATATCTTGGCATCATGCCAATTCAGTGTTTCAAGCTACAACGTAGTTTCCCTTCCAGGACTGTGTTATTTTCAAAGGGGAAATTGCAGGGTGTTTTGACCCACTTTTTGAGAAGAGATCTCTAGTGTTGGGCTTTGCCTTTCACTTTGGTGATCCATGGATTAGCTTTCTGATCCATGTTTTGTATAGATCTGATATGTTTCTAATGTAAAACATCTTCAGAAATTTCTGAATAATATTACAGATCTGCTACTTCAACATTAGATCTATTCTATGTATTGCATGATTTGATCAAAACCCCAAGGGGATCTTGTAAAGGAGCCTTTCTAGTGTACAGATATGAAATGAATCTGATATTTTGTACACAGATCTACTCTAGATCTAGAGTGTAACATAAAGCTGTTGTAGGTCTTATAAAAACATTGTTAAGCCATTTTATAGTCAATACATGTGTTGCAACCCTCTTTTCTTAGGAGTTTCTTCTATTTTTTCTTCTACATTCTGTTGTATACTATATGGGCATCATTATGGATCTGATTTGATGATTTTTATATAAAAGGTGATCCTTATTATTGGTCCCCTACTCATGCTCTCAAAACTGCATTATTTCTGAAGCAGTTTGTTGCACATAGCTGCAACCCTTCTCTTTGGGTGTTTTTCAGCTAGACTAGGTGGTGGGAGATCTGTTTACCACACCTAGTTTGATTTATTTTTTCTCTCCTTTTGGATATAGAAACTAGATCCACTGATCTAAGGGATCCAGGAGCTAAAAAGTCATTTCATTGCACAAATCTCCCAGAAGTGCGTTATTCCAACAGGCTTTGTTGAATATTCCCATTTGGGGATATTACATGGGCTACGTCTCTGAGCCCTACTCAAAAGGACAGGTCACTTTTATTTAAGTATGTAGAAATTATACGAATAATATGTATTTCAATGGATTCAATTTGATCATGCAATATACTAAAGAAAAATACTAAATCCTTCTACAATTAATTTTTCAAAAATTAAACACGATCGCACAATCACACCAAGTAAAATAAAGAAGCAAATCAAACCACAACACAGATATTTTTCTCGGGGAAAGAAACTTGCCCAAAAATCCTCCATCTATATTGTATAATGAACCAAGGAATCATGAAACAATTACAATGCACTCTTCTCACAAGAGTCTCCTGCACTCTGATAATCGTCTCACACTGATCCAGACAAAATTGGGCCAACACTTAGCCAATTCTCAGCCTGGCTTCAGCCTACCTTTCTCACGCAATTCATGAGGAATGAAATCCCTATTCCTTAGGAATTTCAGCCTTTCTCAATTGTGCAAGTATCATGGGAAATCCTATGGTGTTTAAACTGCATCTAGCATTAGGGGAATTTTGAGGTCTAAAATGGGCCTCCTAAGAAAAATGTACAACCAAAATAAAATTTATAAGAACCAATAAGATTCAAGATGATGATGTCAACCATGGGGGATGATTCACTATTTTTAAATTAAAAGGGTAAAAATATTAAAAAATAATAAAATAATAAAACTACTTTTTCAACTCGTATTTTCAACTTATCTCCAAAAATTTTTACTCAAATTTCGAGCGGGAGTACTCGTTGGATGAAAAATTTAATTCCTCGTCCAAGGCATATGTAACAACGGAAGTTGTAGATTTGGTTACTGCAGCAGTAAGACTTGTATGCTTGTTGACTTTGATAGCAAAAAAAGCTTTAATTATAAAAATACACAAGGTATTTATAATAATAAATATTTATTAATATGATATGATATAAGACGATTGAATGATTACAATGAGGTCCCACTTTTATACCTATGCAGGTGACCTTTCATGAACAGGCATGTCTTTTAGACATGCCTTTTCAGTTAACTAATGACTACTTAACATAATCCTGATTGATTAGCTAGTAATTACATTTATTCTATTTTATTCTATTAATGACTATATTTAATACTTAAGTTATGAATTAGGTTCATAACATTGCCTCCTTCTCGAAAAGCTTTGTCCTCAAAGCTTAACTTTTTGACAACTTTCTTCACTTCGGATTATCTGTGAGGCATGTCATTTAATGGTATCTTGGCATGTATAATTCTTCAATAATAGTTCCTTGAAACTGGGTTTTGTTTCATATTATTTTTAATTATAAAGAAAGAGTCTTTATTGATACTTTTTGTTTTAAAGATTCCACGACTTTTCCGATTTTAAACCTTGGTAATTTCGTTGACCTCCCAAAATTTAATCCTTATACGTTGGTCCACTTATATTTTAAATACCTTTTTAAGCTATAAACTTGTTGCCTTCCTTTAAATGGAACTTGAATATATATATATATATATATATATATATATATATATATATATATATATATATATATATATATATTCTTTCCTTTTATAGATAATTTAATTTCTCTTTCTTTTCTTTTTTTGATGGTGAACCTCTTCCTTTCATTTGAATTTGTACTTATATATATATATATGAATTTTTAAATAACCTCCCTTTTTATTTTTATTTTTTTTTTCTAATTTTTTTTATTTTTCGCTTCTACACTTTGTTGATTCTACTTATATATATAGAAATAAACAAAGTATCCCACCCGCGTGTATTATTATTATTTTTTTTAAATAACTTTATTTTGTCGGCCTAATGAGGAACGACGACTTTTGGAGACGACTATCCAAATTTTATTTGAATTCCAACGATGGTCGTAGGTACTGAAGTAGCAGAGAGAGTGCGAGTAGTTGACGGACAGCTACGGGGGAAACAGTAAGGCGACCACTGTTCTGTTATACGAAAAACAGGCAGAGAATAGACGGAGAATGTACAGATGGCAGAGCAGAATTCTTGTAAAAAATTGTTTAATGATTGGCTACGATCAGCTAGTGAAGGCCTCCCTTTATACGAGGCATTTACAACAACATATGCAAGGGAATCTGTTGAACAATTTGAAAAATAGTCATCTATGGCAACTTGATCCCGAACGTACCTTGAACCTTCCATATTTTGCTTTAGTAGTTTGTAATATATTTTTCCATATACAAGCATGGGCGTAGTGATTAGCTTCGTTGGGAGTAAAGTTTGTGCCAAAGTTACACAAAATGGATCCCCGTGATTGATGCGACAAATGTCACAGTAAAATTGAACGGGAATCTCTGGTGAAACACTTCCAACTTTCTTTTCTGGAACAATCACACGTCTTACATGTTGGCAAACTCCACATTTGGCCTCATCACATTGAATCATTGTGTTACTGTCCATTGAGCTTCCACACGGACAACTCGTCTTTGATTCAGGTTTAATAGAATACCTAATTACATTTTCACGTACGATAGCATTAACACTTGTGGCATTTCGATTTTTTGATGCTAAATCAACAACTCCCAGTCCATGCGTTTTCCTATCTTCAGTCGCTGCCTCCTGCACAAGCTCGATCAATTCCTCATTTACAACTGTATTTAGCCCAACTTCTTTACCATTAACATCAATGACAGGAGCCCCCTCATGAGAATCCGCATAGAACAGATCCCCACGACTAGCACTTTTAATTTCAGGATTTCCATTGAAATTATACGTTGGATCTTTGATACCAGTCATTCTCTTTGGGCGATCATTAACAGGACTTGCAGACCTGCCATGATCAGAACTGCACCTCTCTTGAAGCCTGTGGTCACGTTCATGAACAACACCTGCAACTCTTCCATTTTCTGGACTGCTCCTCTTTGGGCGGCTAGCATAAACAAGGCTTGAATGTACATCTCTTCTATCACTGTCCTCACATTGAGCATATGCTACTCTTATAACCCTATCTAAAAATTTTCTCATATTCGTGGAGTCCAAAGCCTTTGTTGCTTCATCTTGTGATTCGTACTGAACAAATGCAAAATTCCTTCTAATTTTCACATTTAGGAGAGGAAGGATTTCCTCTGGCTCCAGGCCAGGTTTAGTTTGATGAACTAGAAGTAATTTGGATACCCGAAATGACTCTTCAATTGCCTGAATTTGTTGTTCCCTATTATTGAGACTCTCCAAAAAGATATTGCGTCCTTCCCTAGCTTCTCGCAACTCCTTAATTTTCCTTTCAGTTAAAGGATGTTTTGTAGATTCAAGGTTGATTGGAGAAATATATTGTGTTTTTACCAGCCAGGAAACACCTTTATCAGTAGGTCTATCCTTCTTCCTAATACCATCTAGTTTATTTAGTGTTTTCATTTCATCATCACACAAAAGTTCCTCATCTTCTGGATCCATAGCCTGCTTTACTTTTGGGGGGTTGTAGACACTGATGTCAAGGAGATCAAGGGGAATCCCAAGATTAGGCTCAAAAAATAGTGGTTGTAAAGAAGATCCCAACTGGTTTTTTCATAAGAGAGCAGCATTGGCCCTTTTTTTCACGTTGTTTCTTCTCTTCTCTTTGCTGTCAATTTTTTCAGCAGTATCTTCAGTGATTAACAAATCACTTTGTCCAGCAAGCTAATCTTTCTTAAAATTCTCTAGTAGAGACCCGTGTTGTTGGCTTTCTTTCTGAATTTTCTCTAATTGTCCTTTCGTATAGGCCAGAGATCCTTGTTGGGCACTCTCTCTGAAATACCTTGCTAGTAAATCATTTTTGCTTGATGACACTTCTGCTGCCAAAGCCTTCATAGGTGCAACATAAACTATTTTGAACTCATTCTTGTGTAAAATACCATTCTTAATATGTTGTTCAATCTCACATAAAATAGTAATCATTGCAATATTAGTCTTGCCAGCTCCAGTGGGTGCACCTACGAGTAGATTCTCATTGCTATGGTATGCTGTTGGAAATATCTGACTTTGAATGTGGTTCAATGTTTTGTATCCTTCAAAAGAATTTTAAGCAAAGTTGTCCAGGCCTGATATCTCAATCAAATTTTCACCAGGTTTCATTGATGTTGTCTCCAGTGACTGGTAGCGAGCATTAGAGACAAATCCTTGTATTTTTTATGAACTATATGCATTGATGTTGTCTCAGCTTTTCTCTTGAATCGGTTGCTCTAGTGTTACTGTCACCATTCCTGCTTCACCTTGTTTTGTTTCTTTCAAAACAGAGGATGAAACATTCTGCTATTCATCACTTTTTCCAGCTTCTTCAATAGTTTTCAGGCTAGCAGAATCTTTTTTACATTTAACATCTACATCATCATTATAATTTGCTTCACAGTTATAAAGTTTTTGGATTGCACACTTATGTCCTGTGAAATATTTGTCTCCACACTTCCAACATTTCTCTTCCTTTTTACTTTCAATATTACGCATTGGTGGGGGAATGTATTTACTTGAATTTCCCTTGGCATAACTAACTGCCTTCTCATTATTGCAGCATTTTTCATCTTCTCTATTATGGATTACTGCAAAAAAAAATTTAAGACCTGTAGAAATTTTTTTATAACCGTTTGTGACTTTTGCACATGAATTCTCTAATTGCTGAAGCTTTTCTTGAATTTTTCTAATCTGCTCAATTTTTTTGGAATCTTCACGTAATGGCACATTATACGGTAAACAATGTTCTTGGGCTCGTACACTACGCTCATAGGCTTGTAAGACGATATTATGTGCCATAGCTTCAACTTGTCCTTAATATGGCTCTAATAGCTTCAAGATAGCTTTGATACCACTGTAACAGCGGAAGTTGGTATATTTGGTTACTGTAGCAGTAAGACTTGTATGCTTGTTGACTTTGATAGCAGAAAAAGATTTAATTATAAAAATACATAAGGTATTTATAATAATAAATATTTATTAATATGATATGATATAAGACGATTGAATGATTACAATGAGGTCCCGCTTTTATACCTATGCAGGTGACCTTTCATGAACAGGCATGTCTTTTAGACATGCATTTTCAGTTATCTAATGACTACTTAACATAATCCTGATTGATTAGCTAGTAATTACATTTATTCTATTTTATTATATTAATGACTATATTTAATACTTAAGTTATGAATTAGGTTCATAACATCGTACCCATGTTGCATACTTTCGATGGACCCTACAACGTGAAAAATGAGAAATACATGAAAAAACGTGATTGCAATCACATTTTACATGTATTTCTAATTTTTCATGTAGCAGGGTCCATCGAAAGTATGAAACATGGGTACTCCTTGGATGAGGAATTAAATTTTTCATCCAACGAGTACTCCCACTCGAAATTTGAGTAAAAATTTTTGGATATAAGTTGAAAATACGAGTTGAAAAAGTATTTTTTTCTTTTTTCCCTCTAAAATTTGATGATGTCATCAAATCTTATTTTATTATTTCCACTATTATTTTATAATTACCTTAGGAGGGCCATTTTAGACCTAAAAATTCCCCTAATGGAAATTTGCTAAAAATACAACTGATATTCAACTTCCCTTTAACGTTTGTCTCAACTGGGTCTCCACTAGAACTAACATACATGTAACTATTAATAGTAAATCATCAGTCACTTGACAGATCACTGCATGTAAATTAAATCTAATTTAATTCACTTGACCTCTCATTAGTGCAACAATCAGTTAGAACTAGTTAGACTGACTTTAACTCACTTAACTGATTTAATTGATTTCTTGTGCATTAAACTAATGCACTAACTGCAACTTGGACTCAATAGACTAATAGAATCATTCTACATGCCTCATCAACCACCCACAACTCTAAATTCATGAGGTAACTTATTTTATCACACTCAGTTAACTATTACAAGTGTTTATGAGATAAGATTATAATTTATTGTCCAATTTAATTAAGGGATAATTACATTAGACACTTTTCCAATTTATTAAATAAATTGTCTTGCACATTAATGTATTGCTAGGACCCATCACTACATGACACGTGGTCTCACACTAGTGTGTGTGTTGTCATGTTGTTTCTGGATGCCGATTTCACTGTTTCTTGTTGCAAATTTCAACACAGTATTTAAAAAGAGGTACATCAATTTTTTGTTTACATTTGCGGCTATTTCCTCTGCAAGGAAATGTTCTCCTACAGAGAACTCTCACAATCTACTTAACAATCTGCAATCAACATCATCTATAGCAAAAATATAGGTTCTCCTGCACAGACTCTAAACCTAAACTGAAATTGAGAAATCATGCATCAACAATACATCATTCAATTACTTGTCTCAACTTGACTTGGAGAGATACAATAGTTCATGTACTGACTTCTGATGAATCAAATACTGCAACTGTCAAACATGATATTCCAATGATTCTAGAGCACACCAAAACCCTTGTTTCTACTTTTCAAGTGCCCAATTTGGTTTTTGTATGACTCTGGAATACCAATTACAAAAATGAACTTAAAATATTGCTCACACCACCAACTTCGGGTTGTGCTCCTCACAAATCCCTTCTCATTCTGATTGCATAATGGTTGAATATCTTCTAGCTCACAAAACTAGTTTTCAATACCACTCTGACTTCTAATGGCTTCGCCTCTGACTTAAAATGGCTTAGGAAGGCTTTGAATGGCCTTGGAATGGCCTCGAATGGCTTGTATATTCCTTAGTGGTATGACCACCTTTTATATGGTTTTCGAGCTTGGTTGTTATAAAAAACTTTCAATTTTTCCTATTCGAATTAAATCTAAATAGCATAAATTATACTCTGTATTTATAATTTTTTGTATTCGTTGCAATTAAAATTACACATATATGGTATACAAGAGTTTTAATATAGCGTAACAAACATAACAATGTTAAATATGGCATATGGTATAATCCATTGTTCGATTATAGCATTTTATCCAAAGTCTAAACATAGACTTCAACTCCTTGTGCCATATGGTATCAATGACATTAATGTGACGGAGGTGTGGCACTTTGACATTCGAGCTGGCACAACAAAAACCCGATTGTGACTTGTGGCTTAACTTTGCGCCATGTGATAGGTCCATTCCTTGCCAGTGACTTGCTCCCTGACAGTTTGATAAACCGTTGACTTGTGGCACATATGTAAACCCTCTGGCGGTGATGCGTGAATCTCCGTAGCAAAAAATATTGTCAATCGTGGCATGTGACCTCTACACACTCCAGCAGTTTGGTGGAATATCCTTGTGGCAATGTAGCGTTGGATTGGCAGCCTTTTGTGACATGGCATATAGTTGTATTAAAGTTTGTAGATTTATATATACCCCTATGGTCTTAGAATCCATAGACCCATGGCAACTACCTGTGTCATATTTAAACATATTTTTATAACCATTGAACCCCACATGTATTCGTGGCATGGCATTCTTTACATCAATGTTCATTCATGTGGGTTAAATGTTTGTTGAGCGCCATATATGGAGACTCCGCCATGGAAATTTAACATATTTAATGTGTTTGATATCGCTTAACAGATCTTTCGGTTTGGCAAGGCCGCCGGATATGGCGGGCTCAGCCAACCCTATCCCAATTTCCTATCAAACCAAATTTAAATGTTTAATAAATTACATGTGGGTCCATTGGTAGACTTTTGTGAGTTGTTACCAAACGTCAAGGGTTCGACCCCGACCCTACCCATCTGACCTGCCCGATTGACTTTGACTTGTCTGCTTTGACTTGACCACTTGTTGACTTTGGCCACATGCCACGTGTCCCATTGTGAAGCTACCACTTGGCCTGCAAGTTGCCAATTTTTTCATGTTTTCCATAAACTTCAACGAACATTTTCTCCTTCATCCGAAGGCCAATTGTGAAACCGAAAATACTGTCATATTCAGCACGACGAGCTCTTCAACTTAGTGCTAATTTCACAAACATCTAAAACTATTAAATTATGAGCATGTTGAGAATTTTTTACTATCTAGGACCATCTTGCTATTCAAAAATTACATAGAAAACTCAATACAGATCCATCATGGATCACACCTCCCAATAGAAATACTTTTGGACCTCCACAATTTTATTACAATCATGAATTTATTACATTCAAGCACCAATATAAAAACCATCTAGACCCTATTTACTGACTCAATTAGGCATTGATGTGATGAATATTTATAAACACTCAATTACACATATGGCATAAAATCTGCCCAATTCTAAGTAGGAGACTTTTCTGGAGTGATCCAGGAGGGTCTTCCTTTAGTGCAGAATGACAGTGAGGTCTAGTTAGCTTCAATTTTTTCGATGTCTAGTTCAGTCTTCAGTTCTCAAAGTCCTCCAGTGTTCTAGATGAGGGTTACTTTGTCATGGTTTAGTTTGACTTCATGGTGATGTTATGGTGTCATGTGGTGATCTTATTATGTAATGGTCATAATTCTAAGTTAAGGTGAAAAGTGGCACATGTATGTAATGGTGAAGTGATGTGGTCCTACCTAAGTGACTTAAGTCCTAGCACTAAGTCATAGGTTTAAGTGGTAAACCTAGCAAAAAATATAAGGTGTTAAAACCTAGTGCAACACATTAAAACCTAAGCCTAAACACCTAGAGCATCAAACCTATGGTGGTATAAACCTTGCAGTGTAATATACATGGTGTAAAAGGTTTCGGGCCTAAGTATTAAAACTTTGTATTAAAACCTTTGAAATACCATATCAGTCCTAAACCACAGCCTTAGACCATGTCGGAACTGGCATGAAATGTGAACACGGTTGAAATGTTAGCAGTCACCGTTATAGTTAATCGACGGGAGTCATAACCGCAGCGAAACTGTGCCAAGGAAAATCATATGTGAATAGATTTTAGTAGTGATATTTTCAGAAAATGTCAGGGATTAACCACAGAACTAAGCCACAACCATTGGAGGTTCGGGTTGTCACATGTGGGTGGTTGACTGCACCGTTGCGAAGCCGTCAGATTAGACCGTGAGGTGGCAGCAACTGGCTAGACTGCCTGATCACATGCCAATTTTCCCATAGATCCATGATGTTTTGCTGACTACCAGGGATTATTTATATTATAAGGTTATATTTTTTGTTTTAGTGTTAAATGTGCCAAGGTGTTAATTCAATCACCTTATCACTAATACACTAGGTGTCACAATGTGATAAGACCGAGACTTATCACCACATTAATTATGCAAAAACCATGCTAAACTTGACCAAAGGAGTTCGAGACATGAACTTATATAAACTTAGCCATTTAACCATGATAGGGACATGGAGAAACATATGAATGATTTTGTATTCATATTTTGAGCGAGAGAGGAAGTTTTTTTTCAGTGTTTCTTGTTCATCCGAGGGTAGAATTGAGCGTAGAGATAGGCATCAGAAAGCTAGGAGAGAGAGATTTCTATTGTCAGTTACCAGAGGTGCCTGCAAGCACATTCATTCTGGTGTTTTTGATGTGTAAATACTTCCTTGGATCAATCCTAATAAAACGGATGCCCATCTTGAAAGCAGACCCAAAGACGTAGTCCACCAGGGACGAACTCTGTAATCAATGTTTGTTGTCTCTTATATATTTCTTTACTATAATTTCATTCTTAATATGTTGCTGGTTTAAGTCATTAATGCTTTGGATTTCCTTGAGCCTTCCACATTAAGCAGTTAAGTTAACAATCAATTCGCTAATGGCAATTAATCAATTCTACTTCAGCACTTAATTTCGATCACATTCATATCATATATTTTGGTATCAGAGCGGGTTGTGCTTTGTAGTCTTTTTTCTAGTGAATTTTAACCGGGTTAGGATTGCAACGCGGAGAAGGAACGCATGAGGAGTTTGATCCAGAAATTGGAAAGCGAAAATTCTCTCATCAATCAACAATGACTAGAACTAAATTAGGTGAAACTCCTTAAGTGAAGGTCATGGACGAGAATCAAGTTCATAAAATTTTTTTGAACATGCAGTAGATTTTGGGATAACTCTGCGAAGATAAGAAGGCGAGAGATGCAACTTCTTCTTCAAATGCATCAAAGAAGGACAAGGGGGAAGGAAAATTTGTTAATCCTCCTTCTCCTCCATCATCTCCATCATCATCATCATCATCATCATATTCTTCTAGTTCAGATTCTGAAACAGAAAAGAAACCTCATAGATTTATTTTGAAAATTGATGTAAAATTTGAACTGCATGTTTATGATGGCGAAATGAACCTAGAGAAACTAGATAACTAGATTAAGTAGTTAGAAATGTGTTGTAGAATTCAGAACATTTCTGATGAAAGAACAAAAATTCAGTTAGCTACTCTTAGGAAGGGAGGAACTTCTTTAATCTGGTGGGAGAGTAAAACACAAATAGATTTAAAGCGTAAAGGTAAAGTCATCTCCTCATGTTTTAAGTTTTTAAAAGCTCTCAGGAAATAATTATATCCATTGGGATACATGCAACAAGCTGCTATTGATTGGCAACATTTGCGGCAAGGTAAGGGACAGAATATTCAGGAGTTTACTCAAGATTTAAGGAAGAAAGTGTTGGTGCTTGGTATTCCTTTGGATACACGTGAAACTTTATTAAATTATATTGGTAGTTTACATTCATATTTGCAGCATACGTTATTGATGTTTAATCCTAATGACTTTGATGAAGTATGTGTTCAAGCCATACATATCGAATAAGTTGGCAGACCATTCAAGTTTTCACCAAATACATCCAAATAGTTGGATTCCAAATACAAGAGGAATATTATTTCGAAGGGAAAGAAGACAGCAACAACTCAAAAGGAAGGTGAAATACCTACTTGTACTCACTACCAGAGGATTAGACATGATTAAGCCAGATGTTGAAAACTTCACCCAGAACTCAGACCAAAGAAGTTCCAGAAGAAGAAGGGTGAAAAGAAGGCTATGACAACAATCCAACAAGATCTAGGCTCTGATTCAGGTGATGAAGGAAAAATAACTACAATGGTTATGACAGGTAAAAATTCTGATGCTAGTTCACGTTCAAGTACTTCTGCTTCTTCTTCAAACATTAATCATCTAGATGAAGATAAAAGAGTTGAATTATTTCATATAAGGGTAACTTCTAAGTACACTAAAAATAGATACATTGTTTGACATTGGGTCACATGAAAATTTAATATCTGAATCATAGTTAAGAAATTGGGTTTGGAGACACATAATCATCCAAGACCATACCCATTAGGTTGGCTAAAGGAACAAACTCAAATGTCACAAAGAAGTGTCATTTAAAATTTTCCATCACAGCTAATTACATTGATGAAGTGGATTTAGATGTGATATCATTAGACATATGTGGAATAGTGCTAGGAAGTCCTTATCCCTATGATCGTGATGCAGTGCTTCATAGGAAAGAGCATAAATATCATCTTAAGAAATATGGGATTGAATACACCGTCCGAGCACATAAAATCAAAACTCACTTGGATTTAGTGAATGCTAATCACATGAGGAGACTAATAATTTCAAGTAATATATATTTAATCATGATTGTAAAAGAACAACGTAAGGATCTTCATGATGCTTTTTCAAGTTGTAAATCTCAGTTTAAAGATAGTTTGGTTAAAGTGGTAGATTATTTTCAAAGTCTATTTAAAGAACCAAAAAATATGCCTCCTAAATGGGAAATACAACATTAGATACAGTTGATGTCTAATGCCCCTCTTCCTAATTTCAGAATTTATTTCATGTCAGTAATAGAGAAGGAAGAAATAAAGAAACAAATCCAAGAACTGATTGAAAAAGGTTTAATTCGACCCAGTTCATCTCCATGTGGTTCACCCATAATTTTAGTTCCTACGAAATACGGGACATGGAGAATGTGTGTCGACTTTAGGGCCTTAAATAAAATCAAAATTAAGAACATATATCCTTTTCCTAGGATAGATTATTTACTTGACCAGTTGAAAAATGTTATCTATTTCACTAAGTTGGATTTGTGTAGTGGGTATCATCAAATTCGGATAGCATAAAATGACATCTGGAAAACTACATTCAAAACTAGGGAAGGACTATTTGAGTGGTTAGTAATGCCTTTTGGTTTGTGTAATGCACCAACAACTTTCATGTGTGTTATGAATGATGTCTTTCATCCATAAATTGATAATTTTGTCATAATATACTTAGATGATATCCTAATTTTTAGTTTCAGTATGGAAAAGCATGTTACGCATGTTAAACAGGTTTTCAAAGTGTTTCATAGGGGAAAAATGTACATTAAACTGTCAAAATGTGAATTTGGGAAAACTTCATTGGTTTATCTTGGTTACATAGTTGGAGGTGGTCATTTAAAGATATATCCAGCTAAGATAGATTTGATTGTTAAGTGGCCAGGACCACATTATGTGACTAAAGTTAGGATTTTTCTAGGGGCAGTTCAATATTGGAGGAAATTCATTTCTCAATTTTCTTTGATTGCATCATCGTTACATGCTTTCACTGGAACTAAAGTTTCCTTTCAGTGGGGAGGGAAACAACAAAAATAATTTGATTCACTTAAGAAGAAACTTGTCACAACACCAATCTTAGCTTTACCTGATCTTCAACAACCATTCGACATTGAAACAGATGCTAGTGGTTATGCAATGGGTGCAGTCTTACTTCAAAATTGGAAACCAATTTGTTTTCATTCTAAAAATTTTCTAAGGCAGTAATAAATTGTCCAAAATTTGATAAAGAATTGTTTTCTTTGGTTGTGTTGGGCCTCTGTAATTTAGCAGAGTGGCAAGACTAAATGTTGCAGAGACTACATCAAAAACCACTTTGGGATTATAGGATCTAGCCCTCCTGAATCCAGAGATGGATCTCTCTATAAGTGCAAATATTGATTTATCTCTTAAGGTTTTAGAATGATATTAGGCTAGTTATTAAGAACAAGGGTTTTTTGTTTGTTTGGTTGGTCGGGTATGATCTTTAATTGAGTGGAAAGTCCTAAAAATGAAAGAGTTTCATAGGGGTGAAGGTGTGAGTAATCATAACAAGGTTCAGCTGATAGGATAGGTATGAAACAACACTTAATCCATTGGGCTATGGAGTCACAAAAGGTTTTAATTGCACAACAGTTTTCAAGAGTGGTCCATGGGGAAAGTCATCTATAACAAAGGATTCTTTAGGTTAAATGATGGGATGAAACATTAAAGTGTTGAGAACAAAGTAAAGCTAACAACTCAATCAAGAATTAATTAACTATGTTGAACAAGAAAAATCCTTTAAGTAACTGTTTTGAAGTAAACCAAAGGACAGGGCTAACCATAGACTTCTTTGGACAAACTTGTACTAAAGCCAACTTATCAGACAAACAATCCAGTAATCCACGCGACTACTTTTAGAAAGGATGAAAACATATAATAAAACAAAGTGTAGCTTAATATCAAGTAAGATATCATTAAAATCTAGGCTTGCTTTCAGCATACTCTTAGGGAAACTTTCAAACAACCTTTGGAGAAAAACTAGAAGACAAGGAAAACCATAAACTTTCCTAGTCCAACTCTACTTAGCATGTAATTAAAAAATCATTCAAGAACAATATTTAAATTTTAGACAGTAAGACATGGGCTCACCAACATTCCTTGACTGTTTGGACTGTATTAAATCATTCTTAAATACACAATTGGAGGAAAACATAAAGATAAAGCTTATTAGTGAGAGTAGGGTACTTTAAAGAGTAAATCCTAGCTCTATATTTGTTGTTCTTTATCAGAGAAAAATGGACAATTTTATGGAAAACATAAGAAGGAAAACAAGTACAATGAGAGGTACATCACCAATGGTATAGACCAGGATCCCATGAATCAGCTTGTTATTGATGTCAATCCAGTTACATACTTCAAGTCCAATGTTTCAGTACAGCAAAAACTTCTCTTCTCAGCCTAACTTCTTTTATTAAAAACAAAGCTTCAATAGCTTCTGAAAACTATTCACATGCAGAGAGTTTTGAGCAAAAATTATTACATCAACAGTCCAACAACCAACAACATCTCATCTTCTTCAGAAGTATTTATAAAATAAAGAGGAGGTGAGATGAAAGAAAAGGTCTCTAGTTCAATTAATACAAGTTAATGCTTCTCTACCTTTGAGAGCCTCAATGGAGAATTTTTTCTGATATTTCTCTGTATTAATTGGTTTTCATTAAGTATCAAGCTACTTGGTAGATTTTGTTGACTTTAAAACTCTTTAGGCAGGCTGGCAATAACTCTGGCTATCTTTAAACAAAATATCACTGACTAGGCAATAACTATGCCTTCTGTTGATTTATGAAAGCTGCAGGTGGCACTTTGGTAGCTGAAAAGGATAAATGGCCTCTGATGTGGCATTGGAGGCCTTTTACTGATATTTTTCTCTGTTTACCTTTAAACACTTTTAATTTTCTTTTGGTATGTGTTTAGGCTTAATTAGCCTTGATCTTCGTCTTCGGGTCTTAATTCTCTGATATTATCTTTGTTTCTTTAAACCTGAGGATTAAAACTCTGATCTTCATACTTTGGCTTTAATCACCCTTTAACCTTAATTTCTTCGCTCTAATACACTTTGTGTGTTTTGTTTATACAGGTGGCTTTTTGCTATTGGAGGGTCTTTGTTAAACCCTGGATCGTGATCCAATTGATTTAAACTTGGATCTGAGAACCTGTAGCTCCTTTTCTTCGTTGATTTTAAGCCACAGAATTTTCATTCTAGGCCAAAAATGTCACCTGACTGTGACTGTGGAAATACACAGAGCAACCACCATTAAATCCTACAAAAAACACAACAAATCATTAAGAAACCTTGCAAATGTGGTAAGGACTGCTTCAAAGGTTTAATGGAGGTGGAGGAAATGCTTGAGGATAGATGAAATGCAGCGGTGGAGGGAGAAATCCTGGCAAAAACAGCTAACCAGGTGAAAATGGAGGTTTGGGTGTGACAGTGAACAAGAGCCATTGGATTAGGTCAATCAACGGAGGAGATTTTCTGATGAAGTCGCTTGGGAGGATAGATGAAGGCAAACAAATTGGGGTCGCGATACAATGAGAGTCATTCGATCTCAGAGATTGACGGCTGAGATTAAAATTGAAAATGACATTTGAGGAGGGAAGTGGTTTTGGAAAACCATTAATGGTTTTCGCGCAGCGTTCGGGCGGTTTATGATTTTGGTCGAAAAACCGCGATTCCATACATTACCTGACACGCTTCCCTTCGAATACTGCCCATTTCACGCGAAAGTAGCACGGTGAGGGAGGGGGGTCTAAAGTCGCGCGATATTGCACGTTGGCCGTCGGATTAGAAGCTCGAGATACAATGGTCCACGTTGAACATGATGGAGGGAAAGCTACACGGAGGAAGTATGGTGGGACCGACGATTACGTCAGTGGCTTTGTCGTGTAGTGGATGGGTGAAAAGGGTCATCGGGTTTAGTCCTGATCGTCCGATCTTTTGAATGGATGGTTAGGATTGAAAGGAGGAGCAGATTATTTGAACGGGGAAGGAAGGAAAGGAAGGTGATCAGGCGCAGAGTAGGTAACCTGATGGTCGTTGATCTGCAGAGATCAATGGTTCAGATTCGTCTTTTATAATATATGTCGAAAATGGAAAAACAAAGGAAATTTGGGTTCGGAAAGGTTTTTTAAACCCTTTAGCGCCTGATTGTGGGGCTTTAGGACACATGATTAAAGGGGCTTAAGGAAATAAGCCCTCATGGGCTTAAGACCTATAATGCAAAAAGAGCGCTTTTAAGGCCAAAAACAGGGTTTTTAAGGCCAAAATAAGGTTCCAGTAGGTGAAATGAAGGGATTTAAAACCAAATAAGGGGGAATAAAAGGTTTTAAAGGGGGTTTTTGATGATTTAGAAGCCAAATGAAGGTATTTTGAGAGATTTTATGGAAGGGAAAAATGGGTGAAAATAAAATTATTTATAAGTGAAAGGAGTGATATGATGGAGAATGGAGTCTTTATGAGCAGTTTTCTCTTGGTGAATACCAGGTACTTTAGGATTAATAGTGAAACAGCAGTGAAGATTAACTCAAAGGGTAAAGATCATCATAAGACTTCCAGAACTCACAATTTGGAGATGAATTGTTTCTTGAAGGCTTAAAAAATATTTAGCCACCATTTGGTATGAAAAATTTTTATAGGTGGCTAACAGTGGCTCCACAAGGGGATGGAATATTCTTGAAGGTGTCAAGAACCTCAGCTATTGATCTCTGGATTTTCAATAAACCAGTGCCTTCATCCATTGGGCATCAACTTTATTTTTCTTTAGCTGACCTTTATTTAATCTGACAAATCTTTGCAGCTATTTAAAACAATGGAATTCTATCAAAACAACATCTCTACCTACCCATTCCTAATGATCCTAACATTTTTTTCTTCTTTCAGAGTGCATTTGGATTGGAAAACTCTTTTCATTAACATTTTATTGTTTTTAAAAAAACATAAAACTAGTCTAAGTCTACTCTTATTTCTCCATGAACTCAGTTTAAACAGTTGAGTTCATAAATTCTCTACCTAACTACTATCTGCCAGGATTATACTGTCTGACAGAATTTTATTCTCTAAATTCTAAAACAGGAAATTTAAAATAAGCCAAGCCAGGATTAGACAGTCTAAATTGCTGCTAATATACCAAGTTTTAGCCATTTCAGGATCAAATCCTTCAGGAAATTTGGCCAAGGCTAAACCTTGTGGAGGTTTCAAGTTTGGAGGCAGTGCATTATAAACACTATTGAATCTAGTGCAATAATTTTGAACACTTTCCCCAATGTTTCTTTTGATATTTTTGTAGTCTGAAAGTATTTGGAGAGGGTTTTTTCTAACTTCCCATTTGTTTAAGAATAACTGATGGAGAGCTTGGAGGTCATTAATACTTTGAGGGGTTAAGCCTTTGAACCATTTTCTTTCTTCTCCCCCTAGACTTTGAGAAAATAACCTAATTTTGACAGTTTCATCATCAATCTCATTCCTATAAAAATAGTCATTCATCTTGTCCACATGTTCTAAAGCAGCAGTAGCACCACTGGCATCATATAATGGTATTTTGGATTGATAGTCATGTGGTAGATTGACTAGGGGTAAATGAAGGACTAGAGGGGCATACCATGTTGCCATGATAGGAAGATGTGGAAAAAGTGGAGGGTTTACAGGTGGAGGATGTAAGATGGGAGGGGGTTGATGGAATGGGGTGGTTTGAACAGTGGGTGTATGGATAACAAATGTGGATGGAATAGCAAGAGATTGTTGAGTAGATCTAGGATGATAGAAACCAAAATTATGGATAAAATGGAAATCAGGAGGGGTAGTTTATATACTATCAATATGTTCACCTCTATCTTGGGATGAAGGTGGAGACTCAAAAGCTATCTGATCTATATCATCAAGTGACCTAGTTCTGAATGGTTTTCTTAAGTCAACTTGTGAATCTTGTAGAGCTGTAAGGTTTTCAAGAACAAAATTAGCTCTATGGAGTGATCTAACAATAGTTGAAGCTTGAGCCTTAGGAGATTTCCTAAGAATTATTTCAAGGTTATCAACTATCTCAGGAGGATTTGGGTCAGGACAGCTCCTAGTATGAATTCTTTTTGAAGCCACAGTGTTGTGTTTCAGACTCACTATTCAGAAAATTTTAGCCAAATATGACAATATTTAAGAGGCAAACAAGACTATTGATAAAGATAACTTAATTCTCAAAGTTTCTTTACTAATTTTAAATGATGTTATGATAAAATCTTTCCCAGTGGAGTCTTTGTGAAACCAAGGAAAATCAGCAGGCCTGCTGATGTTCAGTGGAGTCACCAAGTGAAGGATTTTTACTTGATTTTAGGGCTTGAAAGTTTTTCACCATCAACAATCAAAACCACTCTAGGCAGACACTTGGTTCATTGTTAAAAATGGGATTATCTGAGTTGTGAAGTTATCTATTACTTCAGAAATTTCCCCAGTATGGTCGCCAGAAAATGTTGGGCCTCTGTAATTTAGCAGAGTGGCAAGACTAAATGCTGCAGAGACTACATCAAAAACCACTTTGGGATTCTAGGATGTAGCCCTCCTGAATCCAGAGAGGGATCTCTCTATAAGTGCAAATATTGATTTATCTTTCAAGGTTTTAGTATGATATTAGGCTAGTTATTAAGAACAAGGGTTTTTTGTTTGTTTGGTTGGTCGGATATGATCTTTAATTGAGTGGAAAGTCCTAAAAATGAAAGAGTTTCAGAGGGGTGAAGGTGTGAGTAATCATAACAAGGTTCAGCTGATAGGATAGGTATGAAACAACACTTAATCCATTGGGCTATGGAGTCACAAAAGGTTTTAATTGCACAACAATTTTCAAGAGTGGTCCATGGGGCAAGTCATCTATAACAAACGATTCTTTAGGTTAAATGATGGGATGGAACATTAAAGTGTTGAGAAAAAAGTAAAGCTAACAACTCAATCAAGAATTAATTAACTCTATTGAACAATAAAAAGCCTTTAAGTAACTGTTTTGAAGTAAACCAAAGGACAGGGCTAACCATAGACTTCTTTGGAAAAACTTGTACTAAAGCCAACTTATCAGACAAACAATCCAGTAATCCACATGACTACTTTCAGAAAGGATGAAAACATATAAGAAAACAAAGTGTAGCTTAATATCAAGTAATATATCATAAAAATCTAGGCTTTCTTTCAGCATACTCTTAGGGAAACTTTCAAACAACCTTTGGAGAAAAACTAGAAGATAGGGCAAACCATAAACTTTCCTAGTCCAACTCTACCTAACATGTAATGAAAAAATCATTCAAGAACAATGTTTAAAGTTTAGACATTAAGACATGGGCTCACCAACATTCCTTGACTGTTTGGACTGTATTAAATCATTCTTAAATACACAATTGGAGGAAAACATAAAGATAAAGCTTATCAGTGAGATTAGGGTACTTTAAAGAGTAAATCCTAGCTCTATATTTTCTATTCTTTATCAAAGAAAAATGGACAATTTTATGGAAAACATAAGAAGGAAAATAGGTACAATGAGAGGTACATCACCAATGGTATAGACAAGGATCCCATGAATCAGCTTGTATATTGATGTCAATCCAGTTACATACTTCAAGTCCAATGTTTCAGTACAGCAACAACTTCTCTTCTCAGCCTAACTTCTTTGATTACAAACAGAGCTTCAACAGATTCTGAAAACCATTTACATGTAGAGAGTTTCGAGCAACAAGTATTACATCAACAGTCCAACAACCAACAACATCTCATCTTCTTCAGAAGTATTTATAAAAGAAAGAGGAGGTGGGATGAAAGAAAAGGTCTCTAGTTCAATTAATACAATTTAATCCTTCTCTGCCTTTGAGAGCCTCAATGGAGAAGTTTTTCTGATATTTCTCTGTATTAATTGGTTTTCATTAAGTATCAAGCTACTTGGCAGATTTTGTTGACTTTAAAACTCTTTAGGCAGGCTCGCAATAACTCTAGCTCTCTTTAAACAAAATATCACTGACTAGGCAATAACTATGCCTTCTGTTGATTTATGAAAGCTGCAAGTGGCACTTTGGTAGCTGAAAAGGATAAATGGCCTCTGATGTGGCAATGGAGGCCTTTTACTGATATTTTTCTCTATTTACCTTTAAACACTTTTAATTTTCTTTTGGTATGTGTTTGGGATTAATTAGCCTTGATATTTGTCTTTGGGTCTTCATTCTCTAATATTATCTTTGTTTCTTTAAACATGAGGATTAAAACTCCGATCTTCATACTTTGGCTTTAATCACCCTTTAACCCTAATTTCTTCGCTCTGATACACTTTGTTTGTTTTGTTTATACAGGTGGCTTTCTGCTATTCGAGGGTCTCTATTAAACCCTGGATCGTGATCCAATTGATTTAAACTTGGATTTGAGAACCCGCAGCTCCTTTTCTTCGTTGAGTTTAAGCCACAAAATCGTCATTTTGGGCCGAAAATGTCACCTAACTGTGACTGTGGAAATACACAGAGAAACCACCATTAAATCCTGCAAAAAACACAACAAATCGTTAAGAAACCCTGTAGATGTGGTAAGGACTACTTCAGAGGTTTAATGGAGGTTGAGGAAATTCTTGAGGATAGATGAAATACATCGGTGGAGGGAGAAATCCTGGCAAAAATAGCTAACCAGGTGCAAATGGAGGTCTGGGCGCGACAGCGAACAGGAGCCGTTGGATTAGGTCAATCAACGGTGGATATTTTCCGATGAAGTCGCTTGGGAGGATAGATGAAGGCAAACGAATTGGGATCGTGATACAATGAGAGATGTTCGATCTCAGAGATCAATGACTGAGATTAAAAGTGAAAATTACATTTAAGGAGGGCAGTGGTTTTGGAAAACCATTAATGGTTTTCGCGCGGCGTTCGAGCGGTTTATGATTTTGGTCGAAAAAACACGATTCCATACATTACCTCATACGCGTCCCTCCGAATACTACCCATTTCACACAGAAGTAGCACGGTGAGAGAGGGCGATCGTAAGTCGCGTGATATTGCGCATCGACCGTCGGATTAGAGGCTCAAGATCCAACGGTCCGGGTTGAACGCGATGGAGGGAAAGCTGCACGGAGGAAGTATGGTGGGACCGACTGTTGGCGAGGAAACAGGTCTCGTAGGCAAGACCCGGGTTCAAGAGTTGAGGCCAACAAAGGAATCCGCTATAGTCTAGAACCAAGCCGACATTATCACCCTACTTCGGGGAGCAGAGAGTCTCACCAGGGGCGTGCCGCAACCACATGCAGAAGGGGAATAGATAGATAGAAGGGGAAGGATCCGCAACTCATGATTATTATTGAATTGATTGCATAAACATATGGATATACGCAAGAACATTCATAGAGCAAATAGGTATCAAGAGAATAAAATTTTAAATCACCATAACCAACATGCATGCATAAGAATTACACAATAGAATAGCAACCTGCAATTGTATTGATATCTTCACCCACATTCATAGTTACATAGCTTCCGCAGGGAGAGCTTACAGTCTGATACGGATGCCTTACATAACAGAAAGGTAAATGAGAGAGCCCTAGGAACTACAGAGACATCCTGGCCGATCTCCTTCAGTCGCTCTGCATTCCTTCTCCTGTTGCACTGCTTTCTTTTGGCCGAGTGACTGCTATTTATTCACCCGCTTTCACAACTGTTAGTTCCTCTTTTTATTCTTCTTCAGCTGCTTCCGGCTTCTCTCGTGTTGTCTGCGTGTTACGCTTTCTGTCTTCTTCTATATATCCTCATGCATCTTCTTTTTTCAGCTATCTCTTGCTTCTGCGCCGCCTTGATAGCTCCGCGACTTGCTGTAGTTGCGACATGGTTGCGTTTGCCATGTGTCATCATGCCGCAACCCAAAAAGCCCTCCTGTTTTCAAAATTCAAAATATTCAAAATGGGTTTCCAAAAGTAAGGGCCCCAAAAAGCCCCGACCATAGTTTCTTGACTCGTCCCCAAGTCAATCACAAATGACAGTCTCTATCTCCATTGCCTCGCTTGATCCCGTGCCCTGTTTGCCCTGTGTGGCTTCATCCTGTGCCTGTTCTCGCTGTGTGCCTTCAGCTTGGTCCTGCTCTCACTATGCGCCTTCAGGCGGTTGTTCAAACAAGGGCCCAAACTCTGGGACTCTGCGGAATGCTGTATATTTGAGCTCAGTGAAGGCCGACACAACCTGCTACCACCCCTGTCAGTGAATTTGTTTCTTCAGCGATCTTGGTGACAGTGGCCTCCTCTATGTGCGCCGGGATAGCCCCGAACACCGTGTTAAGCTGGTTTTCAGCCTCGGCGGCTAGCTATTGCATTGATCGGGCACTAGATTGAATGTGCGGGCGGAGTTCATGAATTACCCGTTTGGCCACCGCTGAGTTGGCCTTGGTTTGCTGAATCTAAACTTCAAGCTCGTCCTCTTGGGCATATAATTGGTCCAACCTCACGGGGTCTGCAGTCTCCTGAATTTCCCTTGAAATCTGCTGCAGCTGTGTGGAAATGGGTTGCGTTTTGACTGTAAGGGCTAGTGAACACTCTTGCAAACCTTTCAGGAGGTCGTAAGCCTCACGCGCCGTAGAGTTAAGGGTCGCCTGCATTTGAGCGGCCTGGCCCTGCTTAGCTGCAACCTGTGCGGAATATACAATCTCAGGGTCGGGTAGCACTGGCCGTGCGGCTAACGCTACGTGAAGCTCCTGGTTCTCCCTGTGCAGGCCATTGTACGCGATCCAGAGGTGGAAAGCATGTACGATGAGGCTGGTCTTCATGACATCGAGAGGTAACTGAGGGTAATGATCCCTGACATGCGGCCATAGTTCAGAAAACACCTGAGTGACGTTGCTTAGTTGTCCTTCCAGCTGCTCCTGTGTCGTTCGGAGCTGGTCACATTGTTCAGTAAGCGCAGTAATTTGTTGCTGCTGCTCGTCACATCGCTGCTGGAGCTCCAAATGAAGCCTTTCGACTTGTTGGGCCGACCTTTGAATAAAGAAGTATAGCTGAGCTGTATCCTAGGTCTCTAAGTTGGCAGTCCCTGAAGCACCATGTTCTGGCCTCCTTTCCTGCAAGGGTTGCCCACTGGCAACTGATCGGTTAGAATGCTCGGCAGCAGATGGTGGCATGGCCTCTGGGTGCATTGAGTCAGCCATGTTCAGATCCGGCTGTTCTTGCTTATCAATGTGGCCCGGTTGTGGAGGGACCGTTGGCTCAGGCTGAGCCTCAGCAGAGTCGGACACAATGCATGTCTACTGTGTGAATATATCAGTAAGAGAAATGTGGGGTTCTTCCGCTGGGTCGACCGGTGGTACTACCATGGTAGTACTAGAGTCAACTTCGGCCCCGCGGTCCCCACCAAGGAGTTCCCGGATGATGGGGTCGGACATAGTGGCAAATGAATTGGATGGGGCGGATGAAGTGGTAGGTGGATGAATGGTGGACAAAGCGGTGGACGGTGTTGTGGAGGGATGTGGAAGGTGAATATTGATGAACTCGGATGGGTCAATGAGGGGTTCTTCTTGAATCAGCACCCCTGTGCTCGGTGGCAGTGGTGGATCTTCAGCAGTGAGGTCCACCACTGGATTTGCCTTGGTGGTGTGGGCCCTCTTGGCTTGAGGGGCGTCTGGTTGATCCGTGGGCTTGCTTTTCTCGCCCATCGAGGTCGTGATTGGACTCGCAGGGGTAAACAGGATAGTGGGGATGGGGGAGGTGAGAGGAGGGGTATGGGGGTGCACGGTGGAGTGAGTGAGATGAAACTCAGAAAATAAAGGGAACGGAGCGACATCGTTGGAAATAACCTAGGCCACCACATTGAAATTATGTACCTGTGTGTTGAAGTGGTAGACAATGGGGATGAGCGGCTCAGAGAGTTCCTGTGGTGGCGCTGTTGCATCCGTCTCGGCAAACTGTGGCAATGGCAACATCCGCTCAAAGTTGTATCTGGGGATCCCGTCGCGAGTTTCCCTCGTGACCCCCGACCACGAACAGACTTCGTGGTGGAAGGTGGCATCGTCCAGCTAGAATTTCGATGGTGTCATGCGGAAGGTGTCCTCCGGCATGCAAGTGGGTTGGAGGTAAGTAATCCTATGACTTACCCCGAACCACACTTGCTCGCTGTATTCATCTAACAGGTTTCTGGGCACCCATTGCTGGCTGGTTACGACGTTCGTCATTAACCCATACCAGCTCCGAAATGCTTCGGCATTCACCTGTTTGGTGCTCGGATCAGCCGACACCCTCCATGGGACAAACTTCATCGCGAGAGGCTGGCCCTCTGGAATCTCCACTGGGAACCGGATGAGGGGAGTGTGCCATTTCCACATGGCAAAAGCAACGATCAAATATCCATAAATAAAAGTATTAGCGCGCTTATAGTTCTCCTCGCACGCATCGAATAGTTCTTTTAACAAGAAGGAGCACCAATTCAGCCTGGTGCCTTGGACACAGTGCTCTGCAATGGAGATAGTGTCCAGAGTGCATTCGCCTTTGGTATAGTGCCTCATTGTCTTGTTGGCAATGAGGTAGCAGGCAAATATAATCTTGGGCTTATTGATGAGGTCTATCTTGGCTCCTCCCCCCCCCCCGGCGGGTGCCACATTTGACATAGAGGTCCACGTCTCCTGACTTTCATGCGTGCTTGGAGGAGGTCTGGCAGGTAGTCGAGACGTCGGCGCCATTCTACGAAAGCCCTGTGAGACGATGAATATCTTCAACATGAATGGGAATTTCCTTTTTCAGCCACAAGGACCCATTCTGGATGCGGCTGAGGAGGAAGTGTGTGCACTGCAGAGCCAGTCCTGTGGTCCTGAAAACTGGAAGATTTCTTAAGTTCATCAGAGATGATTGCTGAAGCCCCTGAACTCTGGTAACGTTCGGCTAGCTGAGTTTCCGGCTGGGGTGTAGTAGCGCTCCATGTACACCTGCCAATGGAGTGCCAGGAATTCGGAAGCATTTGAAAGGTTGGCATCGATCAGGGCTGCATTATCATATTTCCTGACAAGGTACTTGGTCTTGTGAATTCGGCTGTCGAACTCTGGTTCCGTGATAGCTGGGATGGCCCTCGGCATTTTTGCTCGGCGCTGATAGACCTGTAGAATTCACCTTGGTATCCTCTCTTGGTTTTGTGCGTCTTGAGACTTCAACTGCTCTGGTACTGCTGCAATTGCTAATTCGAACTGGTTCAACATTCTCGTGCTTTTGGTTTTCATGCAAGTTATGTCATCACCTGGCACGAGTGGAGTTGATGAGACCCCCTAACGAGTTAATTCCTGCTGGCCTTCTTTTCTACGATAATTGTGCGATCAATCACGTGCCAATGGGTATTATGATAGTTGCTGACGGTGGCATGGGGAAATGGGCGGACGCGACGGCTGAGGTAACTGCATATGATGGAAAAATTATTATGGCAAGGTTACTTCCAATTATGGTAATTTATGGTGCAAATCTAGACGATCCTACAGACTGACACAAGTACTGACTAAAATTACCTGGACTGCCACTAATAGGTTTATGAATCCTACAGGGATGACACGCTGGACATGCCCCTCCCCGACCACAGTCGATTGCGGTGCAGTCCCGCAACAGAGTGATTATTTACACTTAATGCAGGAATGAAAAACACTACGGGTGCTCTCGGTTGCAAGAGTTATTGATGAATGTTGGAATAAACTTACTCCTGGTAGGGTTTCAGGCATGCGCCGTTCACCCATCCCTGTAAAATAGTACCATCCAGCTGAGCCAACCGAATGGCGTCAGACTCTCTAATCTCCATGAAAAAGTAAGGTACTAACCCGTGCATCTACAGCTTTCCTGGGAACTTCTGGAACTTGCTGTCGTATAAAAGGACCTTGCCGCCAACCTAGAATGCTTTGTTCTTGACGTGGCAGTCGTGCCACGCTTTCTGCCTATCCTTTTGAACCTTTTGGTGAAATTCGACCAGGAACCGGGACTCGTCCAGTTCCTGTAGCTCGTGGAGGCGTTCCTGAAGTGACTCCTCTTCCAAAAACTTGAGGGATGTGGCAATTAAAATACTTGGTACAGTTAACTCAGTAGGAACCACAGGTTCCCGGCCATACACCAGCTGGAAAGGTGTCTGATTGGTCAAACGCTTCACCGTAGTCTGGTAGGCCCATAATGTAGCGGGTAGGCACTCATCCCAATCGTTGTGCTGGGCATTACAGATCTTAGTTAAGCCCTTTTCAAGAATTTTATTAAACACTTCAACAGTACCATTGGCCTGTGGGTGGTGTTATTGCCCAAATCCACCTCAGGCTGAAGGAAGGCAGGATTCAGGGTAACACCAAACCACGCTCATTCTGGTAGCTAGCCCTACCAGAACAGGAGAGGGCTCTCTCCGGGTCAATCTCAGGAAAAGTTTATCAATAGGCCTTGAGATGACTGAAATGAGTGCTAATTTTAGGCTAGGTATATTAATCAAGGAATTTGGAATGATTTTTTGGGGTTTTTGTTGGAAAAAAGGGAAAGCCAATTTTGGGCTTGGGGATGAGGCCAATTTCTTGCAGAGTTCAAGTTGGGGCAAGGAAGGAAATGGATTTTATGCCTTAGATTGATTGAATGGATAGAAAATACTGCTAAGGAGCTAAAGAGGGCAAGAGGCTGCAAGGGTCCTCTTCAAACAGATGAAAACATATAAAACTAAACAAAAGTTTAAGGCAGAGCACCAACAAACTAATGAATTCTACCTTAGTTACTCATTTGTTTAATTTCAAAAGCAAGAGAAGGAAAATTGCACACATAAAAAATTAACTAACTTACAAATACATGGAGAAAAACATCATCAAAACTCAGAGCCACAAGGATTCCAACAAGTGCTGCAAAACCTCTGGTCTTTCCTTTGCCAAAAATGCAGAAGTGTATGTACAATGAAGTGCCAAACTTTTCCCAAGTATCCAACCCTGAAAATGACACAGAAAATACAATATATAGACCATCCTAACCCCTTCCCATGCCTCTAGGGGTCGAGCTCATCCTTATAGGAGCTGTTTCAACCAATTCTAAACAAGGAACTGAAATCTAGGCAATCAAACAACTTGCCTCTATATGGAAGGAAACTGATTCATTCATTTAATTTTCACTTTTTAGTGAATGAATCCTCTAGAACAAGTAAATATGAGCCAAAATTACATCATAATCATCAAATTACATCAAGATAGATCAATATTTACATCAAAAAGTAAAACTAGTCAAAACTGGGCGAATTTCTGAGCTGAAGAGTCAAAATGAGGCCAAATTTCTCTATGCGCCGCGCCCAAAAACTCAATGCGTCGCGCCACTTTGAGCCTATTTGTGAGGCACTTCCTAAAGTCCAAATTGAGCTCATGATAGCTCATTGGAAAGCCCTGTCTGTCTTCTATCCAACCCAAGTAGAATTTTTGGATTTGTATGTCATTTACCCCTCCAAAACTGCAATATCCCAAGACTGGTTCCTGTGTGTGCAAAAGGTGGCAGAAAGGCCATTTTCAAGGTGTTTTTGACCCTTTTAACCACCCAAAACTTGATGAAATCCTTAGGCCATTCCTAAGAATGCATAAATTTTCATAAAAAATCCAAAAATGTAAATTTTTCCTCCAGAAGATCTCTCAAACGTAAGCGCGCGTCGAGTGGCGCGACGCTTCGGGCAGAAAAACCTGTTTTGCAACCAAAATTTCAAAAATGACAAAATTTACTCCAAATTTGCTGAAATTTGGAGTGAAGGCCCCCCATCATGTGTCATGCTCAGCCAAAGAATCTTTGGCCAAGATTTGGAGTCGATCATGCCTCTTTCGGCGCTTCAGTGCCCTCCTGGTGCATGCAGTTCAGTGGCAGAATCATTGTCTCGGTTGTATGATGTGTCGGTGTCTGTCTCCATAATGTTGCAAATGTATGCCAAGTGTATGTTTAGCTTGTTGAAAATGAGAAACGAGAACTTGGTTTTTTTTGTCTCCAATTGCCAAAATATGTGCCAAAGTCAAATGAGGGACTGTGGGGAACATGGAACAATGGGTATAGTGGACTGTGGGAAAAATATGATACAATCAAGTGAAGCTTATAATGTGAAGACATTCAATTGATTATGCTTGGGGAATGTGGGGTTTGGGAACTTCAAGAATTAGGGACTCTTTGCAAATGATATGGGAGAGTGATAGTGATATGGATGATAGAGTTTAGGGTAGGGATATGGGGAAACAGGAGAGAGGCCTTATGATAATATAACAGTGATGGGGAAGGGACCATGGGTAGGGAATAGAATTGGTTTATTTGGCACCCAAAATTGTTTGTTTTCAAGACACCAATTTAAAACCCTAAAGAGCAGTCTTGACCAAAATGATAGGGTTTATAACTTCACCACTCAAAATCTCCAACCAATCTTCAAATAACTTCAGACGCTGATCAAGGGTATTATCAAAGTGTTTTGAACTTACATGGAGCAGAAAATTTGAGTCATTTCGGAAATTTGATGAAGAAATGGTGAAAAACTGCTTGGAGGCTCTGTGCGTCGTGCAGGCAGCCCAACGCGCCGCGCATGCCATGTGCGTCGTGCCTGTGTAAATTTACACTGCATAAAGTGGTCCTATGCGCCGCACGCGCCCAGTGCACCGTGACCACTCCTCTATGCGCCGCGCAGCCCTCCAACACATACTTTCGGCCTCCAATCACTGAATTTGCTCCTCCGTGTTTTCACTTCGGTTATTTGATAAATTTTGCATGCAAATGAATTGTTGAACACCAAAAATGATGTATATGCCAAGGATTTAACTCTTGATTTCAAAAACCAATTTGTCATGTTGCAAACTTTGACACTTTACTTTGAAACTCTGTTTTGCTTCTTTCCTCTGATTTTCGAGCTGAATGATGAGCTTTCGTACACTAAACCACCATAAATTTTGAGAAACACTCTTCACTTGCTTGCACACCACAGATTTGAGCACCTTTGCAAATTTTGGAGAAGTTTATGGTGAAATTGGGCTTGCAGCTCTATGCGCCGCGCCACAAACCCAACGCGTAGCACCTTTTTGCAGGAGGCTTTTGGAGGCCTTCCCAGTGTCCAAATGGGGATAGAGATAGCTCGTTAGAAATATTATTGAGTCTACTTCCAACCTGTTGGGGTTCCCATGTTTTGGCCAGGTTGACAAAGACCAAAAGATGAGACAACATAGAACCACTTTCAGACCTTAGGATCTAGCCCTCCTAGGTCCAAAGAGGGATCTCTCTATGATTATCAAAGGATATATGTCTTTGAAGTTCTCAATTGTGATTTTAGGCTAGTTATAGGCTCAAGGTTGTTTGTTTGATTGTTTGAGTTTGGTTGTTGAGAATCAGGAAGGAAGGTTTCATCATAAGACAAGGATGGGTAAAGAAGGAAGCTAGGCAAAGATAGATAACTCAGGGAACATCAAGGCCATTGGGCAATGGAGTCACGAAAGGATTTACTTATGTTCAATGTGTAAGCTTCAATTGGGCTAGTCATCTAGAGCATTTGGATCTCAAAGACTGATTGGTGGGATGGAACACTTAAGTGATGAGAATGAAAGATGGATAGCCATCTGATTCTGTCTATAGATCAGGCCAGAGGTCATTTAACTCCAGGCCTGCTTGGACAAAACCATAGGCAACACAAGGGATCTTGAAAAGGCTTAAAAGGAAGGGAAGGTTATGAAGAGGCAGCGACAGGCTTTACACCTCCCAATGTTCCTAACCTCTTTCAGTTAAATCTTAACAAAAAACATCTGAATACTGATTTTACCAACTTGCACATCAGAGAGTAGGCAATAATCATCCACTACACTGGTTTAGTCAATTAAAACAATTTTCAGACACACATATGAGCAGAAAACATTCAAGACTGAGAGAGCTGGGATATAAGGTACCTAACAAGGGTAAATCTTATATCATGCATTCAGATGTCAGTCAGAAGAACATGAAATGAAATGGAAATAAACACAGAGATAAGAAGAACATCACCAACTGCTGTAGATCAGGATCCAATGAAAACTGCTTATCATGTTAAACACAACACCAATCAGGTACATCACTGCCCAAAGCTTTTACATTCAGCCTGAATACATCATATTTCTCAGCCTATCATACAACTGTTACACGAGAAACTTGGCTTGGGACAAAATGCTTGCAGTTCACTGATAATTCAACAACAACCAACCCCTTTACAATGTTCTTGCTGTGCTTTTATAACAAAAGATGATCCTCAGATCGACTCAGGAGGTAGGTGCCTATTAAATGTTACATTTAAGCATAATAATGAATGCAGGGCCGAGGCCCATCCTGCTTGAGAATGCTACATATTCATTTTGCTCACCTTTTTAGTAAGAGGACGATCTACCTCAGATTTGATCTTGACATTTTGGGCTCGTTGTACTCCAGGTGAATTGAATTCGGGGATAGGATAAACTACTAGGAGGGTCTGTCTCATAAATGCCTGATTGTCTTTGAGCTGTAGTTTGATGGAAAAATCCTTCAGGGACATTCTCCATAATAAAAACAGTATGGATGCCTTGTCCTGGACGAAAAACACTTTGCTGACGGAAACCCTGATATTACCTTTGTCTGCGCTTGGGGTCTGTGATCCTCTGTTCTGCCCTGTTGAAATGAATGAACTGGATGGAGGTCAGCATGGCCCTCCATGCTTCTTTAATGCTGCCGGACTGTCTGAAATGAGCTTCGGTCAGTGTATTTAATTATCTCAGGGCTCGAGAAGGCAAGGAGGCGCTGTAGGAGGGTGTACTTTCTGGAGTAAACGCGCTCTATTTTTAGGTGGCGCAATCATGATTTGCTGGTGCGTCCTTAGTCTTCAAACTGTGCTTGAATCCTTTGACTATAGGATTAGAACATTGATCTTTAATTACAGGCTCGAATTCTTCTCACACCCTGCTTCTGCTGCTTCGCTGGCCGGCTGAAATGGCCTCTCTGCACTACCTGCATGATGAAATAACTTATCACAGGGCCCGGGCAGTGGTGGAGAAATGCTATGGAGGCGGAGGAATGGTGGCGGAACAACGGAGAAACAATGGAAAGGATGCCACGTGGTGGAGAAATGGTGGCTTTACTATAATGCTAACAAAATGCAATGAAACGGTGAGATCTTATGATTAATAGGGTTCGAGGGTAATATGTAGCGCAGACCGTTAGATTTAGGTCTGGGGACAAAGATCAACGGTGGAGATTGAGTAATGGGACAATACATAAGATGGGCAAAACACATGAAATGCAACGGAAACGAATGTAAGAGTGGGACCCAGTGGAGGTGGAGGGCGATTGAACAAGGACCGTCAGATCTGGGAGAGACGAACGGTCACGATACAATCGCTCAATCGCAATCGGGGGTCAGTCGAAACGGTTTGCGATTGCGATCGGGGAGGGTCTTGCGATTGAGCGCTGACCGTCCGATCGGGGATCAGATCGACGGTTCAGATGTAATCGGAGGGACAGAGCGATCAGCGATCAGGAGGACTAGCGATTGGCGTAGGACCGTTGATCAGCAGGGAGATGGACGGACGAGATCAAATCGGAGGATGGAGGGAAGGGGGTGCGATTGGATGCAGGCCGTCCGATCTGGCGGAAGGATCAATGGCGGAGATCAAATCGGAAGGCAAACCAAAAGAATTGCGATCGCGATCGGGGGGGAGAAGCGATTGAGCGCTGACCGTCGATCTGACGGGAAGATCAACGGCTGAGATCTAATCGGAAGACCTCAATCGGGGCCGCACCACTGAGAGCTCCGATTGCGATCGGGCATGGGCTTGCGATTGAGCGCTAGTCGTTGGATCGGCGGGAAGAACGGACGGTGGAGATTTAATCGGGGCACGAAATCGGAGGAGGAGCAGAGGGACTTGCGATCAGCGGAGGGCCGTCGGATCGCGGGGCAGATCGACGGTGGGGAAGACCATCGGAGGGGCAGTGCGATCAGCGCGGGACTGTTGGATCTGCAGAGGATGGACGGCCCAGATTAAGTCGGGAGATCGTAATCGGAGCACGGATAAGAAGGCGTGCGATTGGTAGAGGACCGTCGGATCGCGGGGCGGATCGACGGTCAGGATTAAATCGGGTGGAGGGTAGGGAGGCTTGCGATGGCCGTCGGATCTGCGGAGGATGGGCAGTCAAGATCAAATCGGAAGGTTTCAATCGGGGGTGATAGCATGAATGCTGTGATTGCGATCAGTGAAGATGTTGCGATTAGCGGACAACCGTCAGATCTGATGATAGATCGACGGTGCAGAAACCATCGCAAGACTTAATGTAATAAAACAGTCGCATCGGGTTTTTTGATATTACAAAGGAAATTTCACCCGCCCGGACTTCCGATTGCGATAAGCGCCGGCGACTTAAGCACTTGGTCCTGGCACCTGGGCACATGTGGGGAAGTGGTTGACAGGGGCTAGCGGGAAAGGGGCCAGGCTTTATAATAAGGTCGGAATATGGGTTTTGGCCCCTTTTTAATGGATTTTTGGGCTGGGGAAAAGGAACGATAGAGGGGAAAAAGGGGAAAAAAGACCAACAAGGTTGGGGGAGGAAATTAAAGAGGGTTTTGGGGAATTTGAGGAGTAAATGGGGAAATAGAAGGGGAGAAAAGGGAGGATAAAAAGAGGTTAAATGAGGGAAAAAATAAAGGGGGGAGGAGGTCTCTGGGCATTTCTTTATCAGCAGAGGGGCTTTAAAAGGGGAATCAGCAGAGGGGAAACCATCAAAGGATGAAGGGCACAAAGAGGCTTCAAGGGGACTGTATTTTCAGGGGAAATGCATTCCTTGAAGATTCAACAACAATTTAACCCCCTGTTTGCTTGTCAAAAATTTCATAGGGGGGCTAACAGTGGCTCCACATGGGGATGGCTTCTTCTTGAAGGAGCCAAGAAACCAGAAATTGATCTCTTGGTGTAGGCCAAACGCCTGCTTCTTAAACCATCCATATCTTTCTTTGATCTGCTGCCACAAAGTATGAAGACAACATATCAGCAGTACAATTCTTCCAAACAACTACCTACCCACACTATAATCCTAGCCTTTTTTCTTCTTGGGTGCACTTGGATTTGCAGACCCTTTACATTTTATTTTGCAAAATAAAAACAAACCTATTCTAATTCTACCCTTATTTCTCCATAAGGCCAGATTAGACTGTTGGCCTCATATATTTCTCTACCTAAACTACTACCTGTTGGGATTAAACTGTCCAACAGGTTTCTTCACCTACATTCTAAAACAGGAAATTTAAACACAGGCAAGTCAGGATTAGATAGTTTGACTTGCTGGGCAGAAATTTAAAGAAAACAAAACCGTGAAGGCATGGAATTTTGCAACTGTGAAACGTCCTTCTTTCTTTCTTGTGACTCGGGTTTTGAGCATGTTTGAGTCACTTCTTTCCTTTGCTCCAGCTCTGGTTTTGGGCATATTAGAGCTGGATGTTCTTTTACTGCTGATCCAGATTTTGAGCTTGTTAGGACCAGGTCTTCTTGTTCCCTTTGGCTCAGATTTTGAGTTTATTAGAGCCAATCCTTTTGCCTCAGAGGTTCACGTTTTGAGCATGTCTGAACCTCTCTTCTCATTCTGTATTTTGGGACATTTCCTTCTCCTTTTTGCTGAAAATGAAAATTTGCAACGGTATATACAATGGAGGTGAAACTGGAAATGGAAAATTAGCAGAAATAGTGTTTGAGCATCCTGCCATTGACAGGACCCCCAAACAACTCTGTACCATCAATTTCTTGTAAGAAGAATGCATTAGGACCCACGGTGGCTTGAATGATGAATGGACCTTGCCACAAGCTGTCGAATTTTCCATGTTTGCCTTTATCCTCTCTTCTTAAATCCCATCTCAGAACCTTGTCCCCAACCTTGAAATTTGCTGCTTTGGTTCTTTTGTCAAACTGTCTCTTCATGTTTTCCTGCACTCTGACAGCTCTGTCATAAACTTGCTCCCTTGTTTGCTGAATATGGATTGTTTCATTAATTCTCCTTATCATGATGTCTTCTTCTGATTGAACCTCTTGAATAAGATTTACTACTGGTGTCCCAAGGCTAGTAGGGAAAACTGCTTCTGTCCCATAAACCAGCTGAAAGGGTGATGTGCCAATAGACTTCTTTGTAGTGAGCCTGTCTGCCCACAGGGCATGTATCAACTTTTTATGCCAAGACCTTTTGTTTTCTTCCAGCAACTTCTTAATGATTGTAACCAGGCTTTTGTTTGATGATTCAGCTAAACCATTACCCTGGGGGTAATAGGCAGTTGAATGTCCAAGCGCAATTCCGTACCTGTGACAGAAATAAATCATTCTTTTGGATCCGAAAGCAGCAGCATTTTCAGTTATTATTTTCCTTGGGCAGCCAAACCGAGACAGGATGAAGTCTTCTAGGAACCTAATGATGACCGAATCAGTGGCATTCCTAGTGGGTATGGCTTCTATCCACTTAGTGAAGTAATCAGTGGCAGTCAAGCTCCATTTGTGTTGCCCAGAAGAAGAGGGGTTGATTTCTCCAATGAAGTCTAAGCCCCATTGCATGAAAGGTCCTTCTATGGTGATAGGTTGCAGAGGGAGGGGGAGGAGCTTTCTTTTGCCTTCAAAAATTTGGCGTTTGTGGCAGGTAAGGATCATTTTATGGACATCACTGAAAAGTGTAGGCCAATAGTAACCAGCCCTGAGTATCTTATTTGCAGTGGTCTTCCAACTCAGGTGGCCTCCACACTCTCCAACATGGAATTCTTGTTTGATTTTTTCGGCTTCGGTTTCAGACAAACATTTCAGTAAAAGGCCATTTGGATTTTTCCAATATAGACTCTCGTTCAAAATGCAGTAATTTCTAGCTTTGAGCTTTACGAATCTGGCCTTTGTTTTGGACAGTTCTGGGGGGGCATTGAGGTGTGTGAGCACGTAAAGGATATCAGCATACCAAGGAGAGTTCTGAAACTGTTCCTCAACAGTTGGATGGGGTAATCCCTCCTGCTCATTCAGGGCATTCATCATGTTGATATCAAGGGCCTGTAGATTAGTTTCAGCCATCAATTGGGCCAGGCCTTGACCTTTGATCAGCTTGGTGGGTTTGATTTCAATGTCATATTCTAAAATTGTAGCAATCCATTTGCCCCTTTTCCCATCTGGGTCTTGGGACAAGATATCTTTGACCACTATATTTGGCACATAGGCAATGGTGTGAGAATGCAGAATGTACACCCTAAAGTCTTTTAAGGCCTTAATCAGGGCATAGACCTGCTTTTCCATAATGTTGTACTTTAAGGGTGCATCTCTTAAGGCTTTACTGAAGAAGGCTATAGGTTGTTCCTTACCTTCCGAATTTTTCTGCAGCAAAACTGCAGCTATTGTGTGTGGGGAGGCAAATGAAAAGATCAGAAAATATTTTGAGAAGCCAGGGCTGATAAGGACAGGGGCTTGGGTGAGTGCAAGTTTTACTGACTCAAAATATTTTTTGGCTTCAACAGTCCACTTGATTCCTGCATCTTTCTTTAGCATTTCAGTCATTTTCCTAAGATGCTCAGCAATATTGGGGATAAATCTTCTAAGGAAATTGATCTTCCCAACGAAAGACTGTAGCTCTTTGATGTTTCTTGGATGTGTGATTTGAAGTATTCCCTCAACTCTCTGGGGGTCTATCCTAATCCCTTTCTCAGATATAATGTGGCCCAGAAGTTTACCCTCTTGCAGCCCGAAAACAGTCTTCTTAGGATTTAGGGACAAACCATACCTTCTACATTTTTCAAAAACCTTCCTCAGATGTTTTAAGTGTTCTTCTTCTGTTTTAGAAAAGACAGTTAAGTCATCCAAGTAGATAACTATAAAGTGTCCAATCTCATCTGAGAAATCAATATCCATTGCTCTCTGGAAGGTAGCCCCAGCATTCATCAATCCAAAAGGCATTTTCACACATTTGGGAGTACTAGAACCTGGTTGTATCACGAATATCCAATATCCCGAAAAACCATCAAGCAGGGAGATTCTTTTAGAGCCCACTACCTTCTGTAGGATATGCTCCATTCTAGGCAAAGGGTAGTTATCTTTCAAGGAAGCTCTGTTAAGGTTTCTGAAGTCTATGCAAAGTCTAATCTCCCCTGTTTTCTTCCTTACATCCACTAAGTTTGACACCCAATCAGAAAACCTTACCGGGACTATAATGTCTGCATCATACATCTTCTTAATTTCCTTTTCTACTGCAGGCAATTGTTTTGGATTAATTCTTCGAAGTTTTTGTCTAAAAGGCTTCTGATTTTCCTTCAGTGGTATCTTATGTTGTATAATGTTGGTGTCATAGGCCTTTAAGTATTCATAGCTCCATGCAAACACATCAATGAATTCCTTAAACAGGTCAATGTATCTTTTCTTCATGTCTGCAGGTATAGACTTAGCCAGCTTTATCATTTTGGGTTTGTCTTCAGTGCCTACGTTACACTCTTCTACATCCGATTCTGCATGTTCTATTGTGGGTTTCTTTGCAACATCATTGAAATCAAAGAGGTCTTCTAAGGGTGCTAAGCCTCTTGGTATGTTCTTGTCTTTGGCTTGCAGCACCTCCATTTCTTCTCTATCTGCGTTTTCACGTTTTACGGCTGAATCTCCAGTTCCTTCAAAAAAAGCATTTATTTCTATACTATAAGGCGTTTCTAGTTCATCTGTGGAATCCTCACTTGGGCAGCTGTCATCAGATTTTGAGTCTGAATCAGAAAATTCAAACTCATTTCTGCCCATTAGGAAATCTTCAATCTGTTTGTCTCCTTCAAAGACCTGCCAGTATTTTTCATTGTCTGGCACTGCAGGCCTGAATTTAGTCTGAATGATGATTTGTTGGTCAACTGGGGCCTTAGGATAGGAGCTAGCTAGGCAGGCTAGTCCATTTGCAATAGCATTTTGACCCCTAGGAATGAATACTAAATCATATTTGATGAACGTTTTCAGCAAATCTATAGTATCGTTCCTATATGCCCTAAGCCTGGGGTGTTTTGCCGAATACTCACCATTCATTTGTTTGATCACTAACTCAGAGTCTCCTCTCACGACTATCCTACGGGCTGCTGATTTTTTCAGAAGATTTAAACCCAAGATTAGAGCCTCATATTCTGCGATGTTATTCGTGCATTTGAAATGCAGATTGACGGCGTGGCTCTCCGTGTGATCATTTTCGGTGTTACGCAGCCACACTCCTGCTCCAGCGCTTTGTCTAGTACAGGATCCATCAAAGTTCATTTCCCACAAGGGTTCTTTCTTTGCTTCCACTTCGCTTTCTCCCTCACAGCTGGATTCGCTATTAGGTTGAGTTGGGAGGTCTGTACTAGGTTGCAAACTATCTCGTTGTTCATAGAGGCCATGGATGTTCGGGAGGTGGTTAGTTGGCTGTTCTTGCTCTGTTTCTATTTCATTTGGAGTGAGAGATCCACCACAGATCTTACAAGCCTCATGGCTGATTTTCTCTTTGTTTTCAGTGCGTTGCCCATGGTTTTCCTGATCATATTCTTCCAGAGTGGCCATTATGTGGAGGTCCATAGGCTCGGTGTTCTCATTCGTATGCCTACTCTGGGACTCTGGCTCTTCTAAGGATTCACTGTTACAAAAAATGAAAGAGTCAAGATCGATATGCACAGAGTATAATGGTGAATTTTCAGGTTTCTCGGGGCTACAGACTAGGAATTTCATTTGGGACTCTCTATACAGTCTTCTTGATTGGCCAAATATAGGGATAGTGGCATATGAACCATCCATCTGCATGGTGCCTTGCAACTTGGCTCCCCATGACCTAGATAGTAACATGCCATACTTGGGTGGCACGTCTGCCACCACTACATCCATGACCATACATTTCGCAGGAATCTGAGTCAAACTTACACATAAATCTTTGATAAGGCCTAGGCATTTTACTCTACTAGAGTCAAAAGAGTATAAGTCTTTGTAAGGTCTGGTAATTTCTAGGCCTAGCTTCTCCATGACTACTTTAGGCATTAGATTGTGTGATGCACCAGAGTCATGCATGGCATTATGGAGGATCTTGTCATGAATGTTAAGACTGATATAAAAAGGTGGAACTACCCCCTCCTGAAATTTCCTCTCAATCTTGGGACCGAATAAGAGGGCAGGCAGATCATCGCTCAAATTTACAGTGTCATTATTTATACTCAGATTTAATGCTTTCAAAATCTGGCCCTTATATACATCCTGAGAGGCCAGCTCAGATAATGGTATAGAGATTTTGATTTTTGCAATCTCGCTTTCTAAACTGAAAGCGGACTGACTCTTGGAAGTATTCAATTCTGTTTTATTTGCAACCACCTTAGCAGCTAGATCGGTTTGTGTCTTCTCATTATGTACATGTGTAGACACAGTTTTATCAGGAGCACTAACTGAGGTGCTAGTGCTACTAGTTGGTTGACTTTGTTTTTCATTGTTTTGGTTGCCCTTTTCTTTGTTACTCTCAGAACTCTTGGCCGTTGAGCTGTTGTTCATAGCAGCTACTTTAGAAGATTTTTCAGGCCTCTTTTTGATGGTTACCTCAGGAGTTTTAGGTTTGGAAGTGTCTTGGTTCTTTTTACTCCTAAGCTCATATTGTTCTCTGACCTGTAACATGGCATTTTCAAATCCCAACCTATAATCCTCAGATTCAAACCATTCCTCCTCCCCATAAGAGGTTGAGGGTTGGTCCTCTTCTGAATCACAGTTTAGGATCGAATCTTATGTTTCGAACATGTTTATCACATTCCCTTCAGACTCTTCTATGATTCCCTCATCCTCATCAAGGAAGTTTTGGAAAGGGGGAATGACTTGCTGATCTGACTCTTTCTGTCTGTTGGGGGTGTTGTTGTTTCTTCTAAAGTTTTGGTTTTGGTTTTGATTTTGGTTCCTGTTCTGAGTGATAGCCATTTTTTCGACCACTTGGCATAGCTTATCCAGATTCTTAGACAATCTGTCGATATTAGGATCTGAAGTGGAGGCCATAGTGTCATCCTTGTATGTTACTCTCTTCTCAGCTCTCAGTTTGGCCCTTTTTTCAATCAAATTTGCTTCTATGTTTACTGCCCCTTTCTGCATATCCTCCAACGTGGTATACTCTTTATCTCTAAGCTCATAGGCCATGTCAGCATCAAATCCATCAGGATATTTTGCTAAGGCCATACCTTGTGGAGGTTTAATTTGCGGGGGGAGAGCGTTATAAATGCTGTTGAATCTAGTGGTGTAATCGTGGACACTCTCTCCTGCGTTCCTCTTAAGGGACATGTATTCTGCTAGGAGCTAACGAGGGTTCGCCCTAGTTTCCCATTTATTAATGAAATTCTGGTATAAGGCAGGTAGATCATTGATGCTGCCAGCAGGTAGGTTTTTAAACCACTTTTTAACCTCTCCCCCCAGGCTCTGTGCAAAAATTCTCATTTTGATTTTTTCATCATCAATTTCCATATAATCAAAAGAGTCCTCCATTTTATCCACATGTTGTTGTGCTGTTGTAGGCTCTTTAGCAGGGAAGTGTGGGATTTTTGATTGATAATCATTTGGTAAGGGCAGTAAAGGCTGAGGTAAAACTAGAGGTGCATACCAGGCTGCCATGATGAGGTTCTGATGAGGTATAGGGTTGGCTTGAGCAGTTGGTAGTTGGATGACAGGGATGGTAGGGCCAGCAGAAGTCTGTTGAGCAGATCTAGGGTGAGAAAGCCCCAAGTTTTGGAGAAAGTGGAGATCAGGTGGTGTGGAAGGAGGGGTTTCGCTGTCCCTAGTGTATGGCTGGTCTGAAACAATGAATGACCTAGTTCTAGGTAATCTGTTTTGGAGGCCTAGGTCGAAGAAAGGGTCTAATAGAGCTGCAAGATCTTCTGGTGCAAAATTAGCTCTAGGAATGTTGCTGGAAATAGTTGATCTCCTACTCACAGGTGTTCTTTTAAGGATCTTCTCAGGATTATCAACTGTTTCAGGTGGGTTTGGATCAGGGAAAGATCTTGTATGAATGGTTCTGTGAGCCAGAGTGCTGTTTATAAGCCAGGCAGCTTATCCCTACTTGTTACTTCTACTGAGGTTAATGTTTTCTTGGGAACTGGCCTCCCTGTGGAGTCTTCATTATGCTTTGGGACATGGTCTTCCAGCGGAGTCTGATGTGAAACCAAGATAATCAGCAGGCCTACTGATCACCAGTGGAGTATTTAACGTTTAGGAACAATGGAGTCGCCAGGTGGAGGGTTTAGGATGATTCTAGGGTACACTGTCCACCACAGTGCTCACCGTCAAAGGTGTGACTTACCGTCAAACTAGCCAGATTTCTAAGTTTCCGAGGTTGTTTGAAATGAGAAGCACTCAAAGTCCCTAGCGGAGTCGCCATTATGTTTTGTGACATGGTCTGCCAGTGGAGTCTGATGTGAAACCAAGATAATCAACAGGCCTACTGATCACCAGTGGAGTCTTTAACGTTTAGGAACAATGGAGTCGCCAGGTGGAGGGTTTAGGATGATTCTAGGGTACACTGTCCACCACAGTGCTCACCATCAAAGGTGTGACTTACCGTCAACCTAGCCAGATTTCTAAGTTTCCGAGGTTGTTTGAAATGAGAAGCACTCAAATTCCCCAGCGGAGTCACCATTATGTTGGGGTTCCCATGTTTTGGCCAGGTTGACAGAGACCAAAAGATGAGACAACATAGAACCACTTCAGACCTTAAGATCTAGCCCTCCTAGGTCCAGAGAGGGATCTCTCTATGATTATCAAAGGATATATGTCTTTGAAGTTCTAAATTATAGTTTTAGGCTAGTTATAGGCTCAGGGTTGTTTGTTTGATTGTTTGAGTTTGGTTGTTGAGAATCAGGAAGGAAGATTTCATCATAAGACAAGGATGGGTAAAGAAGGAACCTAGGCAAAGGTAGATAACTCAGGGAACATCAAGGCCATTGGGCAATGGAGTCAAGAAAGGATTTACTTATGTTCAATGTGTAAGCTTCAACTGGGCTAGTCATCTAGAGCATTTGGATCTCAAAGACTGATTGGTGGATGGAACACTAAGTGATGAGAATGAAAGATGGAAAGCCATCCGATTCTGTATATAGATCAGGCCAGAGGTCATTTAACTCCAGGCCTGCTTGGACAAAACCATAGGCAACACAAGGGATCTTGAAAAGGTTTATATGGAAGGGAAGGTTATGAAGAGGCAGCGACAGGCTTTACACCTCCCAATGTTCCTAACCTCTTTCAATTAAATCTTAACAAAAACATCTGAATACTGATTTTACCAACTTGCACATCAGAGAGTAGGCAATAATCATCCACTACACTGGTTTAGTCAATTAAAAACAATATTCAGACACACATATGAGAAGAAAACATTCAAGACTGAGAGAGCTGGGATATAAGGTACCTAACAAGGGTAAATCTTACATCATGCATTCAGATGTCAGTCAGAAGAACATGAAATGAAATGTAAATAAACACAGAGATAAGAAGAACATCACCAACTGCTGTAGATCAAGATCCAATGAAAATTGCTTATCATGTTAAACACAACACCAATCAGGTACATCACTGCCCAAAGCTTTTACATTCAGCCTGAATACATCATATTTCTCAGCCTATCATACAACTGTTACACGAGAAACTTGGCTTGGGACAAAATGCTTGCAGTTCACTGATAATTCAACAACAACCAACCCCTTTACAATGTTCTTGCTGTGCTTTTCTAACAAAAGATGATCCTCAGATCGACTCAGGAGGTAGGTGCCTATTAAATGTTACATTTAAGCATAATAATGAATGCAGGGCCGAGGCCCATCCTGCTTGAGAATGCTACATATTCATTTCGCTCACCTTTTTAGTAAGAGGACGATCTACCTCAGATTTGATCTTGACATTTTGGGCTCGTTGTACTCCAGGTGATTTGAATTCGGGGATAGGATAAACTACTAGGAGGGTTTGTCTCATAAATGCATGATTGTCTTTGAGCTGTAGTTTGATGGAAAAATCCTTCAGGGAAATTCTGCATAATAAAAACAGTATGGATGCCTTGTCCTGGACGAAAAACACTTTGCTGACGGAAACCCTGATATTACCTTTGTCTGCACTTGGGGTCTGTGATCCTCTGTTCTGCCCTGTTGAAATGAATGAATTGGATGGAGGTCAGCATGGCCCTCCATGCTTCTTTAATGCTGCCGGACTGTCTGAAATGAGCTTCAGTTAGTGTATTTAATTATCTCAGGGCTCGAGAAGGCAAGAAGGCGTTGTAGGAAGGTGTACTTTCTGGAGTAAACGCGCTCTGCTTTTAGGTGGCACAATCATGACTTGCTGGTGCGTCCTTAGTCTTCAAACTGTGCTTGAATCCTTTGGCTGTAGGATTAAAACATTAATCTTCAATTACAGGCTCGAATCCTTCTCAAATCCTGCTTCTGCTGCTTCGCTGGCCGGCTAAAATGGCCTCTCTATGCTAATCCACACAGTGGAAAGAACTGTAAAACCAGGCGGCGGTGGTGGAAAAATGCGGTGGAGGCGGAGGAATGGTGGCGGAATGATGAAAACAGTGGAGATGCAGACGGAGGAGTGAAACCTATGAATGATACGTTTGGTGGTAGAGTGCAACGCAGACCGTCAGATCATGGTCTGGGGGCAAAAATCAACGGTGGCGATCGGGCGACGGAGTAACATTTGCAACGGGAAAAACATACAAAACACATGAAATATGGTGGAGACAAATGCAAGAGTGGGACCCAGTGGAGGTGGAGGGACCGTCAGATCTGGGAGAGACGAACGGTCACAATCCAATCGCTCGATCGCAATCGGGGGTCAGTCGAAACGGTTTGCGATTGCGATCGGGGAGGGTCTTGCGATTGAGCGCTGACAGTCCGATCGGGGATCAGATCGACGGTTCAGATGTAATCGAAGGGACAGAGCGATCAGCGATCGGGAGGACCAGCGATTGGCGTAGGACCATTGATCAGTAGGGAGATGGATGGACGAGATCAACTCGGAGGATGGAGGGAAGGGGGTGCGATTGGATGCAGGCCATCCGATCTGGCGGAAGGATCAACGGCGGAGATCAAATCGGAAGGCAAACCAAAAGAACTGCGATCGCGATCGGGGGGGAGAAGCGATTGAGCGCTGACTGTCGATCTGACGGGGAGATCAACGGCTGAGATCTAATCGGAAGACCTCAATCGGGGCCACACCACTAAGAGCTCCGATTGCGATCGGGCATGGGCTTGCGATTGAGCTCTAGCCGTCGGATCGGCGGGAAGAACGGACGGTGGAGATTTAATCGGGGCACGAAATCGGAGGAGGAGCAGAGGGACTTGCGATCAGCGGAGGGCCGTCGGATCGCGGGGCAGATCGACGGTGGGGAAGACCATCGGAGGGGCAGTGCGATCGGCGCGGGACGGGTCGGATCTGCGAGAGGATGGTGGCTGATTAAAGTCGGGGGAGATCGTAATCGGAGCACGGATAAGAAGGCGTGCGATTGAGCGAGGCGGAGGACACGTGTCGGATCGCGGGGCGGATGGACGGTGTCGGGATTAAATCGAGGGTGGAGAGGGTAGAGAGGCTTGCGATGGCCGTTGGATCTGCAGAGGATGGACGGCCATGATCAAATCGGAAGGTTTCAATCGGAGGTGATAGCATGAATGCTGCGATTGTGATCGGGAGGGTGTTGCGATTAGCGGACAGCCGTCAGATCTGATGATAGATCGACGGTGCAGAAACCATGGCAAGACTTAACGTAATAAAACAGTCGCATCAGGTTTTTTTATATTACAAAGGAAATTTCACCCGCCCGGACTTCCGATTGCGATAAGCTCCGGGGACTTAAGCACTTGGTCCTGGCGCCTGGGCACATGTGGGGAAGTGGTTGACAGGGGCTAGCGGGAAAGGGGCCAGGCTTTGTAATAAGGTCGGAATATGGGTTTTGGCCCCTTTTTAATGGATTTTTGGGCTGGGGAAAAGGAACGATAGAGGGGAAAAAGGGGAAAAAAGGCCAACAAAGGTTGGGGGAGGAAATTAAAGAGGGTTTTGGGGAATTTGAGGAGTAAATGGGGAAATAGAAGGGGAGAAAAGGGAGGATAAAAAGAGGTTAAATGAGGGAAAAATAAAGGGGGAAGGAAGTCTTTGGGCATTTCTTCATCAGCAGAGAGGCTTTAAAAGGGAAAACAGCAGAGGGGAAACCATCAAAGGATAAAGGGCACAAAGAGGCTTCAAGGAGGTTGTATTTTCAGGGGAAATGCATTCCTTGAAGACTCAACGACAATTTAACCCCCTGTTTGCTTGTCAAAAATTTCATAGGGGGGCTAACACAACCCAACTGGAATTTTTCAATTTTGAGTTCATTTTCCTTGTCAAAAATCAAATCTCCCAAAACTGGTCAAAATGAGCAGAATGAGGCTGCCTCAAGGCAGAGTGCTGTTGCAGTAAACTTTTGAAGGTCTTCCTCAACTCCAAATTGAGCTCATGATAGCTCATTGGAAATATATTTGTGTCTAGTTATCATTTAACTCATCAAGCAAGTCATTGTGCCAACCAAGCTAGGAGAAATCTTGATTTTTCCAAGGTCACTTCATAGGTGCATTCAATTCTCCTGAGGCAACGGTATTTTTGAAATTTCTCTAAAACCATGATACCTGTGTAAAAAGTGAAGGAGGTTTTTCTTATTTGGAATGTTTTGGAAAAAAACCTCTCTAATTTTTTCCAAATTCATATTTTATTTCTCGGAAACATCATTTGAGTGAAACCTATCCCAATGTGTGGAACAAGGGATTTGTCGAAATGAAGCGAAATGAAGGGGATAAGGGGCTTCTAAATTCTTGAGAAAATTTTTGGAAGTAGGGAGGGATGTTAGGAAGTAGGGGAAAGTGGAATCTCAGAAATTTAGTGAGGGGAAGGTGTCCAAAAGGGAAGAACACAGGCCTAGCCTAGAAAATTGCCAAGTTGTAGCAAGAAACTAGGGTTTGTGCAAAAATAAGGAATTTGGGGGATCTCAGTGATGGGAAATGTTTAATAAGGTAAATTAAGGATAGGGGAAGGTGTATGAACATCAGGATACAAGTGTTTCTAATGATTTGACCATCCAAGAGAAATTACCTCCAAAACCCTAGGAGAGGGAAATGAACCTTACCTAGCCACAACTGAAGCATGAACAAGCTGTAAAATGACCCAATGGAACTTGACATGATGATGAAAACCCTTTGAATGATGGTACACTCAGCTAAATGGTGACTTGGCACACATTTGGACAACTTTGATGGGAGTAAAAGAAAACCCTAGACCTAATGCCTAGTGACCAAATTTTGCTTGAAGACTCATTGAAATGAAAAAAATTGACCTTGACACCTTAAAATCACTTTGTAAGAGCATGTTTGATCACTGAAGGAAGGCTGCAAAGACTGACACTAATAGGTGGTACGGGTTTCTTTTGTGATGTCGAATCATAAATGTGTCCAACAACGACTTGACCGTGTCGTTAATGAAATGTGTACCTTGATCGCTAGTTAAAATTCGTGGGCATCCAAACCTGCTGAAGATGTTTTCAAAGATAAACCGTGCTACGGTATCCACCGTGCAGTCTCGTACCACCCCTGCCTCAGCCCATCGGGTGAGGTAGTCGGTTGCGGTAATGATGTATCGGGCCTTGGAGTGTCTGGCGACCGGGGCTATGGGACCTATGAAGTCGACGACCCATTTCTCGAACAGTCGCAACACATGCACCGGGTGTAACGGAAGCTCGTCCCTGTGAGAGGGCCTCCCCGTTCGCTGATAGACATCGCATCGCCTAACAAATGTCTTGCAGTCTGCATGGACCGTCGGCCACCATAGGCCAACCTGGAGTACCTTCTTGGCGGTGGGTTTTGCCCCAACATGCTCTCCCACAACACCGTTGTGGCATTCCCACATCACAGCGTCGCGCTCGTGGTCAAGTACACACCTACGCAGAACCTCATCGACGCCCAGTTTGTATAGCTGCCCCACAATCAGTTGGTATTCGGCAGCGCGGATGACCAAGTGGCGTTTCTGGAGCGGGGTGTAGTGATGAGGGCACTGCCCCATGGTTAGATAGGTGGCAATGACAGCCAAGTAATCCAGGACAGCTTCGACTCGGAAGAGGTCAGCGTCTGGCAACTGATCATCGAGAGAGCCATCGTTCTCCCCTATCTCCAACCTGGATAAATGATCGTGCCCGACATTCAACCTCCTGAGCTTGACAATCACCTTAAACGTGAATTCCTGGAAAAGTAGAAGCCAGCGACAGATCCGTCCTTCCAAAACAGGCTTGTTCACCAAGTATTTTAATGCAGAGTGGTCTGTGAAGAACTTGAATTTTCCTCCTAGAAGGTAGTGGCGGAATTTCTAGAGCGAATACACCATTTCCAGGGCCTACCGCTCGGTCGTGGTGTAGTTCTTCTCTGCATTGGACAACTTGCAACTGGCGAAGTAAACGGGGTGGTCAACTGTCGTCGCCCCGGGTTGCGCCAAGACAGCCCCAAGTGCAATACTGGATGCATCGATATGCACATGGAACTGCTTATCCCAGTCTGGGTGAACCAGAATAGATGCTATCGCCAGCTTTTCCTTCAGAGTGTTGAGGGCCACCTGACACTCCTCCATCCGCTGGAAAACTTTGGACTTCCACAACAGCTTTTCTAAAGGGGTAGTGATCTTTGCGTAATTTCGGATAAACCGCCTGTAATATCCGGTGTGCCCAAGCAGTGCGCGCAACTGCTTCACTGTTTCAGGGGCTTCCATGTGGACTATCACTATGACCTTAGTGGGGTCGATGCATACCCCTTGCTTGCATACCACGTGTCCCAACAGCGTGCCGAAAGGAACTACAAAAATACATTTCTTCAAGTTCAGCGAAATCTGCAACTGGCGACACTGTTCGAACATAATACGCAACAGGGTGGCGTGTTTCTTCAGCAAGCTGTAGATGGTCCAATCTTCCATGTAGACCTCCAGGAACTTGTGAATATACTCCTGGAAATCAGCAATGACAATCCGGGAAAACAGAGCCGGGGCGTTCTTCAAGCCAAACGGCATTACGTGGTATGCGAACGATCCCCATTCGGTGGTGAACGTCATCTTCGTCTTGTCTTCCTCCGCAATGCGCACCTGATGATAGCCGGAAAAACCATCAGTGAAGGAGTAAGCTTTGTTTCCTGCAACATGATCCAATACTTCATCACTGAACGGAGTTGGAAACAGATCATGGATGCAGGCATTGTTCAGACTCCAGTAGTCGACACAGACGCATATCTCCGCCTTGTCCTTCTTGTTCTGAATGACAATGGGACTCACCCACTCTGCTTCTTCCACTGAAAAGATGAGACCTGTGGCCAACATCTTGTCGATTTCCATCTTGACCTTTTCTTTGATCTGTGGGTTCAGTCGATAGGGTCGGTGATTTACGGGCCCGGCATCTGGTTTCAGCACAATACGTATTTCGCCGAGGTCACCCTTGATGCCCTTCAAATCTGCAACTGATGAAGGGAAAAAGTCCTCGTATTCTTGGAGGAGGCTGAAAATTTCCTTTGTCACCTCCTCGTCCCAGTAATCCCCAACCGTTTCCAGCTTGGGTTTGTCCTCTGTACCTATGTTCAACTTCTTTGTCTTTAGCGGCTGTAAATGGACGCCTTCGGTAGTCGGTTCTTCATTGATGTTCCGCTCGCCTTCCTTCTCATCAAATTATAAGTGTCTAAGGTCCTCCATAATGTCATCATCTGGATCACCGTCAATCCATTGGCAAACCAACTCGCGCTGGGCCTCAGAACGCGGTACAAACGTGCCCCCATCGGGCTCGGGGTTGCGGAAAAATAGTACTCCCTTGATAACCTGTAGTGCCCTGGTCACCAGCTCGGTCTCTCCCTCGAACGAGAAGCACTGAAAAAACTTGTCCATGACTTCCCGCTAGGTGTTGGTGCCCCTTTTCCGCTCTTCTTCCAAGTACCAGGCCCGGGGAATGGTATCTAAGGAGTGAATGAACCGATGTACCCATAGCTCTTGCGGGTATCTCAAACCTTGCCACTGTTCCTCACAGCTCTTCAAGTGGTCCTGCGGATCGGAAATCCCTTTGTACCTGTGCTTGCATCGAGGGCCTTTGTCTTCTTTAAACCCCACCTGCAATGCCTCCGCCACGCAACTCCATTGCGACAGGGTGTTGCGATGGTTCCTCCACCACCTTGCTGACGTGGACTGTAGTGCAACGTCCAGGAGTGGTATCCTGCGGCCTTATGGAACCGTGTCTTCCACCTTTGCAATAAAGGTATTGACATCCTGCATGTTCGACAGGGTGGGGTAGTTTCTGAACTCAGCCCCAATCCAACAAACTTGGGCAATGGCAGCACATCTCCGCGTACTGGTCTCGTATCCTCCCTGCTGCCAATCTTCCCACGCGAGCTCCGAGCCCAGCTCCGAGCTCTAGACGCTACGCCAACTAACAGAGCCTGTTGTGGTCGGGTTGATATAGTCCTCCCGCTTCCCTGCAGTCATCTGGTAAATGTGGTCCATCATCTGCGTGTCCACCCGGTTGTCCACAGTTTCTATGTATCGCGGGCCTTGATACGGGTCGAGGGGTTGAGTGACCCAGACTTCTCCATCTTCGAAGATCATCAGCTCCTTTTTTAGGTCGATGATGGCATAATTCTCAAAAGCCCAATCGATGCCTAATAGGGTGGGGTAAGGATCCTTATCCCCCATAATATCGATAACCTCAAAGTCCGTGTAAGTCTTCACCCCCGCAATGTCAACTTCGACGCCTTCGAGTTGTCCAATCGGCACAATACAGTACTGGTTCACCATTCTGAGTTGGATTGGCGAATAGGTCAGCCGTGGCCGTCTAAGAGCCTCCCACGTCTTCCGCGGCAGGATGTTAACGTCAGACCCTAAATCAAGCATGGTATCACTGATTTGGAATCCCGCAACCTGCGTGTTAAGCCGGAACTCTTTTCCCGTTCGTCGCTTGTTCCGTTTGACGTGCTACACATACTGGGGTGTTATGTCCCCAGATTCCCTCGGCCCTGTATTCCCCTTCAATGCGTCTTGCAGGGTACGCTTGAGCTGGTCCCGCATGGAAGAATTATCAACAATCTTGAGGAACAGCTGAAGCCATTCTTCAACCAAGGTCCCCGGAGTAGTCTGTTCTCTGGAGCCAGTCGTCGGGGGTACCTCAAGGCCCCCGGCTTCCTTCAGCTGAGCAAAAGCCTCCACGGCCTCCTGGAAGTACCACTTCTGCGCGTCCGGCCGGATCATGTGTTTCGGGGAGGCGGGCCAAATAGCCCGGTCTGGCTCCTTTCCATGAGCATCCTCCCCCATCTTCTTGCCGCCCTGTGTGACGATCGCTACATTCTGCATGGCCGGAATCGCGGTTCAGTGTGGCTCAGAATTTACCAAATTCATGGCCCTCTGCCGTGCCCGTTCTTCCCACTTCTTGATGAGTTCTAGACAGTCCTCTGTGGCATGGACGTTCACATGACACTAGGAACACCAGGGACATCGGGGAAGGGGACATTCCCGAGCCACGTGACCCTCTTGGTCACAGTTGTAACATTTCACCGGACCGCGTCCCCCTGTGCGGCCTCCGCGCATACCGCTGCCTCTTCCCCTGGAAGCCTCATTCACCCTATAGGAGGGACAGTCCAATCTATCCGCAAGTGCATCGAGAGCCCTACACTACTTAGTGTTATGAGTCGTGGAAACACAAAACTTACAGTATACATTGTTTGGGACCGTGGAGTACTTCTGTAGTATCGGGCACATCCGAGGAGGATGTCCCATCGTCCGGAAAATCTCACAGTATTCCATAGCGGTTGTGTTCAGTTGAGGTGGGAACCCCGCATAGGGCTGTTGTGGCGGGTATACCCCTTGCGGACTCATTTTTGTGCCACCCACCATGGGTGGACCCCCCTGGATTGTCGCAACAGAGGGTCCCACACCCGTGCTACATAGCCTAGGACATTCGGTTGCGACGTGGCCTTCAACCAAGTAGTGAGTGCACCAAACATTCAGCCTGGTTGGTCTTATAGGTTACATCTCCTTGAGCTTTTCTGTCATACTAGAGATCTGATGTTGTAGTCCCACTAAGGAAGGATCCTACAGAGCTAGCCCCCCGCGATATTCCTGAGGATAGCCCGCCATGGCCTCTATCTTCATGGTCTGTTCTAAAGTGTCCTGTAAATTGTCAATCTTCTGCTGTGTGACGGGGGTTCGTGTCAAGGGAAACAGAGCCCTGATGAACCAATCCCTCTGATGGTTTGGATCGATCGGGTAGCTGAGTTTCCCGATCACGTCCTTGAATCGCCGCATCAGCTCCCATGCGGTCTCTCCTTCTTTTTGCTTAATCTCCCAGAGCTCGGACAGACCCTGCTGGTCCATTTGGGGTAGTTTGAATTCACGGACAAAATCCCGCTTTACGTCTGCAAGTACAGGATTAGGGTGGGCCTCAGACCACTTGATGAACCACCACATAGCTCTCTCTCTGAGCATGGTTTGGAAATCTATTAGCTTCCCTGCATCTGGCGTCTGTCGAGCCCTCCATATGGCTTCGCAGAGGTACCAGTGTTGCTCTACATCATCATTGCCTCGGCCAAATAATTCTGGATACTGGGTGAATGACCCAGCCATAATGACGTGTGAAGGGGTAACCAGGATAAACCGACTGGGTCCTAATTGCGTAACTGTACCGTTGGGAAATGCAACACTACTGGTGACGATGCTACTGACGTATGTCGCTGTCGACAATGAACTGTTGTGCAATTGACTTAATTCTTGTAACTTAACGAAAATATTACTTAAAGGTTGATAAAGTACCAGGGGAAGGAAGGGATCATTTCCATGAAAATTGTTGGAAGTAGGGCTTCCTGGAGAAATGAATGTCGCCCACTCTCGAAACAACTGCTGCATTGCAACGTACCATTCGCCATCGGAACCTTCTTTGGGCTACCCTCCTGCATCGTCTTCATCAGTTGTCATCTCTCCTTGTCTCCTAACCCTTCTCTTTCCAGGGTATCTGCTAGAGTGTCCATAATCTCTATCCGATGAGGCACCTCCTCTTGATTCTTCCAGTCATTTTCCCATCGTCTTAACTCCCGCATCACCCTTTCTCGCCACCTGTCGGCGATCTGCGCCCGCTGATGTGCACGTCACTCCCTTAACCTTCTTGTAGCCTCAGAATCCATCCCCACTCCCCTCTTCACACTTTACATAGCATCGGTCCCTTCAGCCCTTCCCCCAGCACTGGGGTTTTACGCTTCCATGCTTGACTTTTTAAATTCCAGCAGCCCGTCGTCTGCCATTAGGGCCTTAATCCACAGTGGAATCTCCTTGAGAAATTTCCCTCTTAACCCAGAATGGAAGAAAACTTCAACCTTCGAGAAGGATTGGTAGCATTCTGCGACAAACTCTACAACATACCCATTCAAAGTGGTCTCTACCCAAAAATCCACCGCGCGGGTCAATTCATTATCCAACCGATGCAGAGCCACCAGATCCCCGTGCACCCACTTGCGGTTTATCTTCCACGAGCTATCCCTAGGCACCTTCGTCTGTAACCTCCGAAACCAATTATAGAGGTCACTAGGAAACTTTCCCCAGAGGATCTCGTAAGTGTCACTGGTGGAATTTGAGAAAAGGAAAAGATCCTTAAGCACGCTCTCCTTTTGATTCGTCAACTCCGCTTGCTGAGCAACGAACTGGTCCAGATGATTATCCCGCCATCTCTGTATTTCGCCTTCATAGATCCTTGATACCATGATCTAGTTCCCCTCATAACATGTAGGTCCTGGCAATGGAACCATTTGTTGGCGAGGAAACAGGTCTCGCAGGCAAGACCCAGGTTCAAGGGTTGAGGCCAACAAAGGAATATGTTGTAGTCTAGAACCACGCCGGCATTATCACCCTACTTCGAGGAGTAGAGAGTCTCACCCGAAGCATGCCGCAACCACATGCAGAAGGGGAATAGATCGATAGAAGGGGAAGGATCTGCAACTCATGATTATTATTGAATTGATGGCATAAACATATGGATATATGCAAGAACATTCATAGAGCGAATAGGTATCAAGCGAATAAAATTTTAAATCACCATAACCAACATGTTGCATAAGAATTACACAATAGGACAGCAACCTGAAATTGTATTGATATCTTCACCCACATTCATAGTTACATAGCTTCCGCAAGGAGAGCTTACAGTCTGATATAGATGCCTTACATAACATAAAGGTAAATGAGAGAACCCTAGGAACTACAGAGACATCCTGGCCGATCTCCTTCAGTCGCTCTGCATTCCTTCTCCTGTTGCACTACTTTCTTTCGGCCGAGTGACTGTTATTTATTCACCCGCTTTTGCAACTGTTAGTTCCTCTTTGTGTTCTTCTTCAGTTGCTTCCGGCTTCTCTCTTATTGTCTGCATGTTCCTCTTTCTGTCTTCTTCTGTATATCCTCATGCATCTGCTTTCTTCAGCTATCTCTTGCTTCTGTGCCACCTCGATAGCTCTGCGACTTGCTGTATTTGCGACATGGTCGCATTTGCCATGTGTCATCATGCCGCAACCCAAAAATCCCTCCTTTTTTCAAAATTCAAAATATTCAAAATGGGTTTCCAAAACAAGGGCCCCAACATCGACGATTGTGTCAGTGGCTTTGTCGTGTAGAGGATGGGTGAAAAGGGTCATCGGGTTTAGTCCCGATCGTCCTATCTTTTGAATGGACGATTAGGATTGAAAGGAGGAGCAGATTATTTGAACAGGAAAGGAAGGAAAGGAAGGTGATTGGGCGGAGAGCGGGTAACCTGATGGCCGTTGATCTGCAGAGATCAACGATTCAGATTCGTCTTTTATATTATATGTCGAAAATGGAAAAACAAAGGAAATTTGGGTTCGGAAAGGTTTTTTAAAACCTTTAGCGCCCGATTGTGGGGCTTTAGGACACATGAGGAAAGGGGCTTAAGGAAATAAGCCCTCAGGGGCTTAAGACCTATAATGCAAAAAGAGCGCTTTTAAGACCAAAAACAGGGTTTTTAAGGTTTTGGTAGGTGAAATGAAGGGATTTAAAACTAAATAAGGGGGAATAAAAGGTTTTAAAGGGGGTTTTTGATGATTTAGAAGCCAAATGAAGGTATTTTGAGGGATTTTAGGGAAGGGAAAAATGGGTGAAAATGAAAACATTTATAAGTGAAAGGAGGAGTGGTATGATGGAGAATGGAGTCTTTATGAGCAGTTTTTTCTTGGTGAACAACAGGTACTTTAGTATTAATAGTGAAACAACAGTGAAGATTAAGTCAAAGGGTAAATATCATCATAAGACTTCAAGAACTCACAATTTGGACATGAATTGTTTCTTGAAGGCTTAAAAAATATTTAGCCACCATTTGGTATGACAAATTTTTATAGGTGGCTAACAGGTTGAAAGTGTAAAGAAATGGAAACACTACTTAATCAGTAAGGATACAGTGATTCACACAGATCATCATCCGCTTCAATACCTTTAGTCACAGACTAAGATGCAACAATCTCACCACTACAAATGGATGGGATTTCTTCAGCAATTTCACTTAGTAATTAAGTGCAAGAAAGGTGTAACAAACAAAGTAGCTGATATGTTGTATAAACCATCTTTGAATGCTTCAATAGTGTTGCATAATAGTTTTTTAAAACTTGAAAGTTATTTAGAAAAATATAGTACTGATGTCGATTTCAAATATATTTATGAATCACTAACTCATCGTACTTAGGTGGAAGAAGTCAATTTCCATATTCATGACAGGTTGTTATATCATCTAGGTAAGTTGTGCATACCACAGACAGAAAGGGCGCATGTTATTCTGGAAGCTCATTCTTCTCAAATTTCAGTACATTTTTGCATAAGCAAGACTATGGTGCAAATTCAAAGGTATTGTTACTGGCCTCACATGTATGAAACAATTTTGAAGTACATTAAAGGATGTGTGATTTGTTCGACAATCAAACCAAGAAATTGAAATATTGGTTTTTACATGCCACTTCCAGTTCCTTTGCAACCATGGGATGACATTTCCATGGATTTTTTCAGAGGACTACCTATGTCAAGGAGAGGGAATGATTACGTGTATGTTGTGGTTGATATTTTTAGCAAGATGTGCATTCTTGTTTCATGCAAAAATCAAGTGACTGCATAACATATGGCACATATGTTCTTTCAAAAGGTATGGGTTCATTTTGGGTTACCTACTTCTATTATTTTTTACCAAGATAATCGCTTTGTAGGATAATTTTGGTCCAATTTATGGGGACTCATGGACACAAAGCTGAATAAGAGCACAAATTTTCATCCACAGACCGACGAATAGAAAGAAGTGGTGAACAGAACAGTGATACGTATTCTTCGAGGTTATTACAGTAAACATCCTAAGTTGTGGGATGAATCTTTACCTTATGTGCATCATGCTTACAATAGAGCCTTACATTCTTCAACTAATTGATTTCCATTTGAAACATGTTTGGGGTATCTACCAAAGTCACCGATTGAATTCATGTTCGGTGAAGAAGATAAAGAGGATGGACATGAATATTCAAACAAAGCAGTTAAGTTAATTCAATAGATACATGAAACAGTGCAGGATTAGTTAGAGAGGATTTAGGGCAAGTACAAAATGTTCCATGACAAGCATTGATTCGATCATCATTTTCAGGTCGGTGATCAGGTATGGTTGTATATCAGTAAAGACAAGTTGAAAGGAGAAGGTAAGAAACTGAAACCCATCAGGTATGGTCCTTTAAATATTGTTGAAAAGGTTGGAAATAATTCATTTTGGTTAGATTTACCCCTTTACATGCGTATTTATTCAGTTGTAAATGTAGAAAATATGAAGTTGTATGAACCTCCGATGATCATTGATCCTGAGGAAGATACACAGATTCCTACCATTGATGCTTTGGCACCTGAGAATATGAATGAGTTGCAGGAAGATACCATCTTGGACAGGAACTTTGCACTTCAAGGTGAGGAGATGTTGAATATCTTCGAGTAGGAATAAAGGGCATGAACTCGAGCAAGGCGAGGTGGATAGATATCAGAAAAGTGAGGGAGTTTTACCCTCACCCGATGTCTACTTAAATCAAACTTTTGTGGTCCAAAATATTTCAAGTGCAGAGGATTGATCTAGCAGTATCTTGCTTCAGTGCAGATCGACAGTGAGGTCTAGTTAGCTCCGATTTTTCTGATGTCCAGTTCAATATTCAGTTCACCAGATCCTCCAGTGTTCCGAATGAGGGTTACTTCATCATGGTTCAATTTTACTTCATGGTGATGTTATGGTGTCATGTGGAGATGTTTTTATGTAATGGTCGTAATTCTAAGTTAAGGTGAAAAGTGGCACATGTATGTAATGGTGAAGTGATGTGGTCCTACCTAAGTGACTTAAGTACTAGCACTAATTCCTAGGTTTAAGTGGTAAACCTAGCACAAAAACTAAGGTGTTAAAACATAGTGCAACAAATTAAGACCTAAGCCTAAACACCTAGCACATCAAACCTATGGTGGTATAAACCTTGCAATGTAATATACATGGTGTAAAAGGTTTTGGGCCTAAGTATTAAAACTGTGTATTAAAACCTTTGAAATACCATATCAGTCGTAAACCACGGCCTTATACCATGTCGGAACCAGCATGAAATGTGAACGCGGTTGAAATGTTAGAAGTCACCATTACAATTAACCGTCGGGAGTCATAACCGCAGTGGAACCGCGTCAGGGAAAATCATATGTGAACAGATGGAAGCAGTGATCTTTGCAGAAAATGTCAGGGATTAACCATGGAACCAAGCTGCAATCATCGAAGGTTTGGCTTGTCACATGCGGGTGGTTTACTGCACCATTGTGAAGCCGTTGGATCAGACCGCGATGTGGTAGCAACCAGCTATACTGCCTGATCACATGCCAATTCACCCACGGATCCGCGCTATTTTTCTAACCTCCAGACTTTATTTATATTATAAGGTTCTATTTTGGGTTTTAGTGTTAAATGCACCAAGGTGTTAATTCAATCACCTTATCACTAATACACTAGGTGTCACAATGTCACAAGATCGCGACCTATCACCACATTAATTACTCAACAAACAAGATAAACTTGACCAAAGGATTTAGAGACGTGAACTTATATAAACTGAGCCATTTGACCATGATAGGGACATGGAGAAACAGATGAGTGATTTTGTATTCAAATTTTGAGTGAGAGAGGAAGTTTTTTTCAGTGTTTCTTGGTTGTCCAGAGGTGGAGTCGATCACAGAGACAGGCGTTGGAAAGCTAGAAGAGGGAGATTTATGTTTTCAGTGACCAGGGGTGCCTACTAGAACATTTAGTATGGTGTTTTTGATGTGTAAATACTTCCTTGGATCAATCCTAATAAAATGAGTGCCCATCTTGAAAGCGGACACAGAGATGTAGCCCACTAGGGACAAACTCCGTAATCAACGTTTGTTGTCTCTTATCTCTGTTCTTTGTTATAATTTCATTCTCAATATGTTGTTGGTTTAAGTCATCAATGCTTTAGATTTCCTTCAGTCTTCCACAGTAAGTATTTTAATTAGCAATCAATTCACTGATGGCAATTAATCAATTCTACTTCAACACTTAATTTCGATCACATTCAGATCATGGAGACTTACATTATTCTTCTCAAGTTTTATTCTCTTCCTTGTGTCCTACTTGTGGTGGTGTCAACTCACGTGGTAACATCAGACATGTGCTCTTCGAATCATTAGGGGAATTTTGAGGTCTAAAATGGGCCTCCCAAGGAAATTATAAAATAATAGTGGAAATAAGAAAAGAATATTTGATTACATCATCAAATTTTGGAGGGAAAAAATTTTAAAAACGACTTTTTCAACTCGTATTTTCAACTTATCTCCCAAAATTTTTACTCAAATTTCGAGTGGGAATACTCGTTGGATGAAAAATTTAATTCTTCATCCAAGGAGCACCCATGTTGCATACTTTTGATGGATCATGCTACATGAAAAATGAGAAATACATGAAAAACATGATTGCAATCATGTTTTTTCATGTATTTCTCATTTTTCATGTAGCATGGTCCATCAAAAGTATGCAACATGGGTGCTCCTTGGATGAGGAATTAAATTTTGCATCCAACGAGTACTCCCACTCAAAATTTGAATAAAAACTTTGGGATATAAGTTGAAAAAGTAGTTTTATTATTTTATTATTTTTAAATATTTTTACCCTTTTACTTAAAAAATGGTGAATCATCCCCCATGGTTGACATCATCATCTTGAATCCTATTAGTTCTTATAAATTTTATTTTGGTTGTACATTTTTCTTAGGAGGCCCATTTTAGACCTCAAAATTCCCCTAATGGTCCTCTCAGCTTACATTGAGGAAAAAATCTTTCTCTGGAGTTTGTATTGGTTGTATTTTTATTGGATCTTTCTGAGATTTGTTTTGATGATGCTAAGACTTTTTCTAATTAAAGAAAAGTCTTTCCAGGATGTTTCTTCACTTTCAGTGTTGCATCATTCTTCCACGAACTTCTCCTTGTAGCACACACCTTTTTGTTGTAAACCTTCTACTTCTATCATTCCTATACACAATGCGTGTTACTCTCACAAAAATTACATGGATATATCCTTTTAATAAATTTCAACATAAAATTTTGATTAAATAACTCACCTTCCAAAGCACTGCTAGAGTAATTCGTCTGTTTACCTTTGCGGCTCTGAATCTTCTTTGGCATAAGCTCGGGAAGTAAAGACCAAAATCAATCTGCTATGTGACCTCTCTTTCTGCAGTATTCACATTTTGATTAGTCATATCCCAATCCTTCGTATTTTTTCCTTTCTTGCATTGAGATTGGCTAGTGTCTGCCTTGGCCATGTTTGTCGATGCCTTGTCCTTGCTGATAGCCCATCTTTTTCATCAGCTTCATACCCATTCCTTTGGTATGTTTCTCAGACATTCCAACCTCATGTTTGTTGTAAGACTCATCCTTATCTAATTCTAAATCATTTCCTAGTGATGTTGGTACATAAGGAAATCCCCATGAAGGTGAGAAAATGTACTAAGGGCTTCTTCCACTAATTGTGCCTCGAGATTGGTAGATAGATATGAACTTTATTCATCTTCTGAATTAAGTGGGAAGACTTCAGTGACTCCTATAGTGGATGGAATTCAAATGGAAGTACTGCCACTCTTTCTATTCTTCTGCAAAGCTTCGATCTTCACCTAATTTATTTGCTTGTCTTCCTACAATGCTTGCACCATCTGTTGCAATGCAACATTATCCTGTTGATATTGTTGGTTGAACTCCTCTAGGTATTGCAATAAAATATTCCTTGTGCCTTTACCCATTCTTTCACTTTGGTGAGAAACTACTCTAATACCAAAAATGATCTAAAAATTGCAAAAGAAGATCGTTCTCTGACACTTGACAAGATTAAAAATGGGTCTTTAAAACCATGTGTTAATTTGGTGTTCCTTCAATCACAATTTACTTCACATGCACAAGTTAACCATTAAGGACATAACATAAATAATCATGCAAACATCAAGAAGAATGACACCAATCTAGATGACAGAATTCACCCCTCTTGGGCTACGTCTCTGGGCCCTGCTCTGTTAGGTCCCCCTATTACTGGTGTAGTCCCTTATTGTTGTAGTGTAGACCTCTTACTATTATTTTTGTACCCCTGTAGTCCCTGTATTGTTATTATTGTGCCTCATAAAACCCCACCGCTGTTATTTTTGGCCCTTATATTATTATTATTAGGTCAGCCAGGATTATATTGTGACCCCATGGACTCCTATATATAGAAAGGAGGTTTTTTCATTTGAATCATCCAAGAATTATTCATTTATGTATTGTAAAGGAGTTTTCCCCCTCAAAGTGGTTGATTTCTAAGGCGTTGATCTCTCTTTTCTTCTATTTTTGGAGCTGGTTTCATAACATTTGGTATTGGAGCTTTGGATTCTATGGTTTCGCTGCTTCAAACAGTTCATCATGGAATTTTCAATATAACTATTTTTCTACAAAGGTTCAGATGCTAAAACAAAGACCCATTTTTGAATAAATCTTGATAAAGTTTGTGTAAAAATTTCAGATCTTGGTTCGCAATATTTTCAGAGATATGATCTGTGGAAGTTAGGGTTTTTGTAGGATCCCAAATTTCATCTCAAAGAGGTGACATTCGGAAAATCGTCATAAATATCTCTATGAGAGTTGGATTGGAATTAGCTAAAAAAAAATTGAAAGTACATAGACTGTATTTTTCTATGTATCAATTTCAGAGCCAAAGGTGGAAGTAGTGACACGTGGCACGACGTACAAGGTCACTCTACTGAACTAGTTCATAATTAGGTCATTGTGGGAGATTGAGAATAACTTTGTCTTCAAGAATCCAAATCAAGTCATACCTATGGCATTAAAAGAAGACTTAGAGGGATATTACAAGACCAAAGCTTAAATCTCGGGGATCTAAAATTAAAGACATACATTAGTTTCAATATCGAGCTCCTCAAAATCAAGAAAAAGGTGTGTATTTTTTTTCAAATTGCATAAGTCTTGTTTGAAAAATTAGTTTGAAGTGATTCCAAGGGAATATTGAAGCATAGATATCATAATTGGGTTATAAAATTCCCCATAAAAATAATTCAACACCCATAAAGCCCTCAAAAGGCTCTACTATGACTCATGAAGAGGAAGAAGTGAAACATGATATATCAAAATTACAAGAGCAAGTGCACCAAATTTCACTCTCGCAAAGAGCAACAAAAAATGAAATGGAAGTTTTGAAGAAAGGCGTGGAAGCAAAGATGGATGGTTTGAAGAAAGGCGTGGAAAATAAGATGGGTGGCATGGAAGATAACATGGCAGCCATGAAGAATGATATAAAAGCATACATGGAAGGTTTGAAGGAATTTTTGACAAATTTGATACAAGAAATTATTCCTAATAGTGAAAAGGTAGTACACGAAACTCATTATGAAAACAAAATAAATGCTAATTGTGATTTCATAAAATCTAATGTTGGATTGAAGACCCACCATATTCCAAAGATGCATATGATGAATTTTTATGGCAAGGATATCGTAACCTGGATACAACATATGGAGCAATATGTTGATATCCATAATGTGAAAAACACACAAAAGGTACAAATTGAAACTTTGCATTTAGAAGAGAATAAATTTGTATGGTATCGATGGATTTTCTCTCGTAAAAAAAAAAAAAATCACTTGATCAATTTTTATGGAGGAAATGATAGCACATTATGAGGATACAAAGAGAAACACCTTCTTTAGCCAATTGATAAATCTCAAACAAAAGGGTTGAATGGTGGAGTACATTGAGGACTTCCAAAAACTGAATATGAGGGTAACTGATATTCTAGAGGAACACATTATTGATGTCTTCATAGGGACTTTAAAGGATAATATCCAACATGAGGTTCGCCTTTGGGAACCTGATTCATTGGAGAATGTATTTAGTTTGGCAAGAAAAATTGAAATTAAATCTATGTCGACAAGGAAGCCTACCACTAACATCTATAAAGATGGAATTGTTGCTACTCCTAGACTTCCACAACCTACAAGGTTGACACGACAACAAGTGGAAGAAAAAAAAGAAAAATGGATTTTCTACCGTTGTGATAGCAAATAAACTAAAGGTCATAAGTGTGTTGAGAAGAAATTATTTTACATAGATTGTGAAGAGGAGGAAGAAAATGAACAGGAAACTTCAAAAGAAGAGGATATACACCAGGAACCATCCCTAGAGAAAGAAGAAATGAGTGTGACCATATACTGTAATGCATTGGTAGTAATTACCACTCCTCAAAATCTCAAGATAGAAGGACATATCAAGAATAAAAAGTTAATATTGTTGATTGATTCAGGTAGTACCCATAGTTTTATTCATTGTAAGGTAGCCAAGGAATGGAATTGCTTCCTATACCCAACACTAGAGTGTCAAGTGATCGTTGCAAATGGAGGGACTATAAATTGCTCTGGAAAATGCCATAATATCAAGCTAACCATGGGGGGATATGTATTGAATAGTCCAATTCTTTCCATTCCAATGGGAGGTGT
>CM076578.1:104329712-104405677 GCA_034641835.2 Pinus albicaulis | reverse complement strand
TGAAGATAAAGACATGTGACTGTTGACATGTGCTTTCCTTGATGGAAATCCACCTGATGAAGTTAGTCTTGACTTGATGGACTTGGTAAATTATGTAAATCTGATGTGATATGATGTTTGTTGTTAATCGATCTTGATATTAACCGTTGAAGAACATTATGATGAAGATGATGACAACTTACTTGATGAAGTTGTGCTTAAGTAAATGAAATATGGTTTGATGAAAATCTAAAGTGTATCTACAGTGCTTTGAAACGGAAAATGATAAAGAAAGGAATTAGATATTATAAATATAACAAAAGAAGTATCACTTGGTATACGCGGATTGGCCTAGGGGAAGTCGCGTATGCACGCGGAAAAGAACGTGCCAAGTCGTGTATGGGCTAAAGCGCTCAAAAAGTGCAAAACCAAGGATAACCACCATGGTATTGACCCATGGTATTGGGTAATGATCCGCCTAATTGACCCCGTCCAGGTAGTTTTGGGCTCATGGTATTGTTTTGGCCCATGGTATTGAAAAAGGGGCTCATGGTATTGAAAAAGGATAAACCTATATAAGGAGAACAAATTCATTGTGCATAACATGAGTGTGGGTGCAAGATGTCTAAGCTTGAATGAATACTTCTCTCTGAAGTATATCTGAATGGAAAGGGTTACACTTGAATGATAAATCTGAATATATGATGCACCAATGATGAAGAAGGGGATCTAGATCTGAATTGCTCTTGTATTTGCTAGATCTGATTATGGAAGGCTTAGATCTGTGATGAGGCGAACATCTAGGCGAACATCTGTCTGAAGTGAAAGGGTAAATCTGATCTGAAAATCTGATCTGAAGAAGTATGCTGCTCTGTAATAATTGAAGATCTATACGCTACTTCGTCGCGGAGGAAGCGCGTATATACGCAGCTTCAGCGAAGAGAAAGCGCGTATGCGCAATACAATATACACTGAGGTATACGCTGGTTTGTGTGGACGGAAGCGCATATATACGCGACGTCAGTAAAAGGAAAGCGCGTATGAAAACTAGGGTTTGCTGAAGCAAGGGGTATGAAATATCTGATCTGTTCTGCTGTGTTTCTGCTATCTGATCTGTGTTGATATGTATATGTTGATGATGTATGTTTGAGCTTAAAAGTATGAAAGGGTTCGGTATGGAAATATGATGAATTGTGGCCTGCAAGTTGTGTTCTATTGAAGTGGTTGGATCCAGTGTGAAAATTGATGAAACGTGGTCCAAGGTGGTGCTGAGGGTTGTAGCCTTCAGTCAGGGGGTTGTAGCTCCCTTCCAGGTGAAGCTGGTAAACGAGATCAGGGGGTCGTAGCTCCCTTCCAGGAGAGGCTGGTAAACGAGTCAGGGGGTCGTAGCTCCCTTCCAGGAGAGGCTGGTAAACGAGCGCAGGTGGGTGCCTGCGTGCTGGTCAAGTCTGCACCAGCACATATGTTGTAACATGTTTTCTCTATAATAAAAATATTGAAGGCTGAGCAACTGCAGCGGTGGTTTTCTCCCGTTTTGGGTTTCCACCTAAAAATCCTGGTGTTCATGTGTGATGCTTTGTGTGATGGCTTATTCTGTTATTACTGCACATGTTTACAGTTTATTGAACATCTGATAAATAAATGATGGAATGATCTAAGTGAAGAGTTAATTACATATCTAGATCTCTGTATACGCGAGTTTCATAAAGGGGATCCGCGTATATACGCAGATTTACTGAAGGAAAGTAGCGTATGGGTTTTAAGGAATGAAAAATTAAAAGTTTTGATTATACTGTAAATACTGGGATTGCCCCCCCCCCTCTACGATTATTTTCCCAGCGATTTGACATTGTACTAGGAGTACAATGGTTACAATATTTAGGGATGGTAGCTTTTAATTTTCAATAACTTTTCTTGAAAAAAAATTTGGGAGGAAAGGAATTTTAATTACGAGGTATCGCAGGGAAGCCGAGAAAGGTAATAATGTCTAATGTCATGACATATATTTTTAATAAAGAACAACAAGACGTAATTGCACAACTATGCTCACTAGAAGTTCCAACACCAAAATCATCTATTTCTCTAGATCTCTAAAAAGTATTGGAAAATAATTCCAAGGTGTTTGAAACTCCCAAAGGACTCCCACCTATTCGTGATAATGATCATGCTATTCATTTGATTCCTGGAATTTTTCATCCGAACATCAGGCCTTACAAATATCCTTATGTCCAAAACAAAAAAATTGAATGTATGATTGCAGAAATGTTAGAGGTTGGTATAGTTCTAGTCAAATTTCTTTCTTTGCTCTAGTAGTATTGGTGCACAAGAAGGATGGATCATGGCACATGTGTCTGGATTATAGGGAGGTCAATAAGATCACTATTAAAGATAAATGTCCCATTCCCGTGATTGATGAATTATTTGATGAATTACATGGAGAAATTTATTTTACCAAATTGGATCTTCATTCAGGATATCATCAAATTAGAATGAAGACTAAAGATATTCTGAAAACAACATTTCGAACTCATGAGGTTCATTATGAATTTTTGGTCATTCCTTTTTGCCTTACCAATGCACCTTCTACATTTCAAGGGTTGATGAATTCCATTTTTAAACCCTTCCTTAGAAAATGTGTGTTAGTATTTTTTGATGATATACTATTCTACAACAAGTCTTGGTAGGATCATGTTCAACATGTGGATAGGGTGCTTAAACTATTGGAGGAGAAACAATTATATGCAAAAACCTCCAAATGTTTCTTTGGAGTATAAGAGGTGGAATATCTGGGTCATATTGTATCTCAGGAGGGTGTTAAGGTAGACACTAACAAAATTAAAGCCATTAAGGAATGGCAATTCCCCACAACCATAAAGAAGTTGCGAGGATTTTTTGGGTTAACACGGTATTATCGCAAGTTTTTTAAGAATTATGAGAGAATAGCAACACCTCTAACAACATTATTGAAGAAAGATGAATTTTCATGAATTCCTGAAGCAACTAAGACATTTGAACATCTTAAAGAGGCAATGTGCCTAACACCAGTCTTAGCTACGCCGGACTTCACAAAAACCTTTATTGTGGAATGTGATGCTTCAGGAAATAGAATTAGTGTTGTTTTAATGCAAGAAGGAAGATTCATTTCATTTGAAATTCGTCCAATCAAAGGAAATTATTTACAGAAATTTATTAATGAGAAGGAAATGTTGGCAATACTACATGCACTAAAGAAATGGTGACCTTACCTAATGGGAAGACACTTTCAAGGTAAAAATTGATCATGATAGTCGTAAATACTTTTTGGAACAAATACGATCTTCAGAAGAGCAGGAAAAATGGGTCACAAAAATGTTGGGTTATGACTTTGAAATCATCTATAAGAAATGGAAGCTAATTATTGTTGCAGATGCACTCTCAAGAAAGTATGAGGAGGTGGAAGCATTGCTTTGTGCCATTCTATTATCCAACCAAATTGGATAACAAAAGCAAGGGAGGAATGGAAGAATGATGAAGAAGTGTGGACACTCATTCAAAATTTGCAGCAAGATCCCAGTACATCTGATACATTTAGTTGGAAAAATTATTCCTTGTGGTACAAAGATCACTTATATATTTCTAATAATTCCCAACTAAAACAAAAGCTTATTTTGGAATTGCACACCTCTCACATTGGAGGACACTTAGGATTTTTAAAAACTTACCACGGGGTGAAGAAATATTTTTTTTGGGATGGCCTTAAATCTGATATTCAAAATTTTGTGGTAGAATGTTTGGTTTGACGAAAAAATAAAGTTTAGAAAATTAAGACCCTGGGTCTTCTACAACCTTTACCCATTCCAAGTCAACGTTGGGAGGAGGTTTCAATGGATTTTATCACAGGCTTACCTAAGTCCGAAAGAAAGAGTGTCATCATGGTGGTAGTTGATAGACTTACCAAGTATGCATTGTTTTGTGCATTATATCATCCATTTAAAGCAAGTACAGTTGCTACTAAATTTATGTAAACAATTCAAAAGCTACATGGAAACCCAAAGATTATTGTAAGTGTAATATTCCCAATTAGCCACTGCTACTTGGAATATTATAACTTCTCCATTTTTGAAATAAAAGAGTAGGAAGGACAATAAAAAATATCCTAGTGTGAAAAGGGATTGGATTAAGAGGACAAATAAAGCCACTTTGGTGTGAAAGAGGGGCAAAGCAATGAGCTAGATCCAGTTGACCAAGTCAACAGCACTGTTACAAGAGGAGGGAAAACAACTAGGGAAACGCAGTTTTGAAAGGGGAATCTTCTCAAGGAAGCCACCTCATCAATGAGTGGGGTCCGTGGTGAGGAAGCTCACCAAGGATAAGAAGGAAGAGATAGAAACAAGGAGGGAATTCAGTATTCATCTTTGTTTGTTCTTTTGACTGATTGCAAGCCTCAATTGTTTAGCCAGAGTTGTAGCACTGTTTAATGCAAAGAATTCTCATGCGGGAATTCAATCTTCACCTTTGTTCTAGCTGATTGTGAGATCTAAGGTGAAGGTCCTGAGCTTAATTTTCATCATTTATCTTGAGGATATCCATTATACATCATATACAGTGTAGTCACTTCCAATAACTGTGTCATTTCTGTAGTAGTAGTAGCTGTTGGGTGAAACCCTCCTATTTTGTGCTTGTTTCGGAGGAGGAGGTGTCTATTTCACTCCGGGAGGCCTATTGAAGGAGGCCTTGGGCCAATTTCTATATTATTCATCTATTTCAAATCATGTTCAGTATTTTCTAATACATAGTTGCAGGGCACAACGTTATTTTCTGCACTGCTGCATTTTATAGTGCTATCTTGTCGGAAACCCTTGTCGGGATGTTCTGATGTGCTTGTAAAAGGGGTCAAACCTCTCATTTCTAATTCTATGATTAATGGAAGCTCCAGATTTGTATTAAATCATATTTTTCTATGGATTCCCTAATAAAAATTACGATGTTGCAGTCTTCAGCAATTCTATTTTGTGAATTTGTGGGATTGGGGTGTTTTTGAGCATATATGAGCTGGGGAGATCTGTTTAGTGTAGCTAGAATTATTTGTTTCTGATGCCATTTCATATTTAAGCTACATACAGAATAAATAAGAGGATCCAAGTCTTTTTGTGTATTTTTAATGCATGGTTTTCCTTATACAGCGTCCCCATTGAATATTTTGTAGAATTCCTGAAAAGGAATATTACAGTGGTATCAAATCTCTGCTCTTGGCTCAGCTTGTGGGGGACATTTATCTTCAGCATGGAGGAGGAATAAATTTCAAATATCCTACTTCAAACCCTGCATAACATTGCAAGTGACCTCAAGGATATGAGACATGAAGGGGATTCTATAGGGTTTTGCCATGAGGCAAGCACCAGCACTGCAAATGGCATGGGGCATCCAGCTGCATCACAACGCTCTACCATGCCTTCATTTCTAACTGGAGGAGATAAGGAGGGAACCCTGGGAGATTATTTTGAAGAACATGAACTCCAATCTCAAGGGTTCAAAGAGCACTTGAGCTTTCAGGAGTTTTTCCGGATCAAGGATGGAAGGAGGATTAATCCTCATCAAAAGGAGGAGAACTTGATGCAGGGAGCAGCACTATAGTGCAATATGGTAGGGTTATTCTTACCCAAATTTGATGGGACACCTAAGTGTACAGCCAAGTTTTGGGTGGAGAATCTAGACACATACTTCTAGCTCAACAAGGTTTCTGAGATAGAAGCCATCAAGATAGTTGTGCTGCACCTAGAAGGGGAAGCTCAAGAATGGTGGTTTCATGGACTGACCACACTTGGGCATCATCATATCACTTCATACTCAGCTTTCACCAAGAAGCTAGTGGAGAGGTTTGATCCAAGAGATCCGAAAGCCCATTTTTTCAAGTTAACCAAGCTCAAACAGGAGAGAGATCTTGAGGATTATATTGCTAAGTATTTGTAGCTTTCAGTAATGGTATCCAACCTCACTATGAGCAGGAAGGTATGCATGTTTATTAATGGGGTGGCTGAACCATTGCAAGGGTTGGTCAAATCCACTAAACCAACCACACTCCTTGAAGCTGTGGAGAAATCTAGAGACCTACAACACATCTTGCCCAGGGCAAGGACATTATTGCAACAGGAGGCCTACTCAGGACCAAGGAAGACAATCCATCTTCGGGATTTGGAGGGAGGATGTGTTGCAGGACGGGTACATCATGTCAAGGCCTTCTCCAGGAAGGATGCCAGCGTTGTACCATCCATAGAAGACTTTTCTCCAAGAGGGGGAGCTATTGCAACGTTAAGAGGGGTCCCAAAGTATCTAACCTTGAGGGTGAGAGGTACTATTATGGGGCAAAGAGTCTCTGTGTTGATATACAGTGGGGCTACTCATAATTAAATTGATGCACAACTGGTACAAAGGAGAGGAATCCACATGGAGGATTTTGAGGGATTCTCAGTTTTGGTCCCAGGAGCTATGACCCTGCAATGTGCCAAGTATGTTCCGGCACTAACCATTACCATGGGGACTTACACCTTGATAGACCACTTCTTTGTGGTAGACATTCCAGACACCAATGTCATATTGGGAGTCCAGTGGTTAATCACTCTTGGGAGAGTTACCACTAATTTGGAGGACTTTGGAGATGGAATGGACAGGAGGAAAGGATGGCCAGCATCAAAAGATCAAGGGTATAAACACATACCCCCCTCAGGTTGTTTCAACACACAGGATGGAGGCAGATCTGCGCACAGGGGATGTTGAATGGGCAATGGAGCTGCATATATCAGAGGTGAAGGGAAAAGATTCACCAGTGCATCCAGATGTTCAATCTCTCTTGGACTGGTATTCTACAGTATTTGGAGATATCCCACCAGGGAGACCTTTTGACCAAGGGTTTGAACACACTATTGAGTTGGAACAAGGGATCCAAGAAATAATCACCACTCCTTATAGGCACCCCAAGGCTATCCAAGAGCTGCTAGCTCTAGGACACATCCGGCCTGGTACTAGTCCTTTTTCTTCTTCAGTGGGCTTGGTAAAGATGAAAGATGGCACATTGAGGATGTGAATTGATTATAGGGCCTTGAACAAGAAGACCATGAACAACAGGTACCCTATACCCAAGATCGATGAGCTCATGGATGAGTTGAGGGGATATAAATACTTCTCCAAGATTTATTTGAGATCCCCGTATCATCAAATCAAGGTAAGGGAGCAAGATATCCCCAAGACTGCGTTCAGATGTCACTATGGGCATTTTGAGTTTCTGGTAATGCCCTTTGGATTAACCAATGCAACTTTCCAATCTTGTATGAACCACATCTTCTGGGGTCATTTGAGAAAGTTAGTATTGGTCTTCTTTGATGATATGATTATCTACAGTCGCACTTCGGAGGAGCACCTGCAGCATATTGAGACAGTTTTACATATCCTCAAGGAGAAGCAATTCTATGCCAAGCTCTCCAAATGTGAATTTTGCCTCACAGAGATGTTGTATTTGGGGCACATCATAGGATTTGATGGAGTGAGGGTACATGAGGAGAAGATCCAGGCTATCAGAGATTGGCCTGAGCCGAAGAATGTCACAGAACTCAGGGGGTTTGTGGTTATATGCACTTATTACCAGAAGTTTGTGAAAGGGTTTTCACAACTAGCAGCACCACTCATAGACTTGAAAAAGAAGGGAGATTTCCATTGGACACCTACAGCGCAGAGGGATTTTGATAAACTCAAAGACGTAATGAGTAGTTGTCCTATTTTGGTTTTACCTGACTTTTCTCAACCTTTTGTTCTAGAATGTGATGCATCATGTGAAGGTATTGGGGCAGTCTTGATGCAAGGTGGGCATCCTATAGCCTTTGAGAGAAGGAATTTTCTCCCTCATGAGAGGTTATACCCCATATATGATAAAGAGATGTTGGATATCATGCATGCATTAGCCAAATTCCGACAGTACTTGGTGGGGAATAAGTTCAAGGTGAAGACTGACCATAATAGTCTTAGATTCTTCCTTGAACAGAAACAACTCCAGGAGAGACAACAGAAGTGGGTGAGAAAAATCCAAGCTTATAACTTTGACATAGAGTATGTCAAGGGGAAGAGAAATTTAGTATTTTATGCACTATCTAGGAGGCCTACATCGCTATCTTTGAGGGGCATGGACGCAGATTGGAAAGCTCAAATTTTAATTGAGTATTCCAAGGATGAATTTGCATGTGTGATACTTGATGGGGTGGTATGGGATGAGAGGTTCAAAGTAATGGATGAGGTCATCTATTACTGGGACCGGATCTTCTTGGCTAAGAATTCCAAGCTCAAGGAGAAGATCTTATTGGCATCACATGATTCCTCACTTGCCGGGCATCAAGGTTTCACAAAGACTTACAGGGCCATAAGAGAGAGATTCTCATGGAAGGGTCTCAAGGAGGATGTGCTCCGACATGTCAGAGAGTTCACCATTTGTCAGCAAATAAGGGAGAACACACCCACCCCGCCAGGTTATTGCAGCCACTACCTATTCCGGATGGGAAGTGGGAAAGTATCTCTATGGACTTCATCACCGGCTTACCGATAGTACAGGGTAAGGATTGTATCTTTGTAGTTGTTGATATACTAACAAAGTAATCTAATTTCTTTGCCATTTCTGTACATTATACTGCTTCACAGGTAGTTGAGCTCTTCTTCAGAGATTTATTTAGACTCCATGGTCTCCTAAGGACCATAGTGAGTGATCGGGACAACCGCTTCATGGGTGGCTTTTGGCAAGAACTTTTCTGTTTAGTGGGGACTGATTTGACTCCAAGCACTAACTATCACCCCCAAACCGATGGACAAACCGAGATAGTGAACAAGTGGCTAGAAGGCTACTTGAGGAACTATGTAGCAGGGCAACAGAGAGCTTGGCTGTGTTGGCTCCACTTGGGATAGTATTGTTACAACACTACTCACCATATTTCTATTGGCATGACTCCATTCTGGGCCTTATATGGGTATGAGGCACTCTCATTTTCTGATGTTATGTTTGGGGCAAGTAAGGCTACAAGGGAAAAGGAATGGATTTAGGAAAACCATGACATACTCAGGGCACTCAAGGACAACATTGCTACTGCCCAGAACTAGCAGAAGATGTATGTAGACCGTGGTCGGATAGAAATATATTTTGAGGTAGGAGATCTTTTCTATCTGTGTCTTCAGCCTTAAAAATAGTCCACACTCAAGGAGAAGGGAGCTGAGAAGCTCAAACCCCATATCTATGGGCCATACAGGGTGATCAAAGGTATCGGTAAGGTAGCATATGAGTTGGAGCTTCCTAAGGGGAGAAAGATCCACAATATATTCCATGTTTCTTGCCTCAAGAAGTCCATTGGGAGGAATGTGGTTGCCAACATGGAACTTCCTCCTATTGATGATGAGGGCCACCTGATTTTGTAGCCAGAAGAAATCTTAGACGAGGGAGAGGCAACTAAGAAATAGAGTCATCAAGGAATATCTTATTCGATGGAGGAATCTACCAGATGAGGATGCCATGTGGGAGGGAAATAAAATATTGTAGCATCCTTCTTTACTATTTCTTATGGGCAAGCAAATTTTGAGTGGGGAGGATTGTAATATTCCCAATTAGCCACTGCTACTTGGAATATTATAACTACATTTTTTAAATAAAAGAGTAGGAAGGACAATAAAACATATCCCAGTGTGAAAAGGGATTGGATTAGGAGGAAAAATAAATCCACTTTGGTGTGAAAGAGGGGAAAATAAATGAGCGAGATCCAGTTGACTAAGTCAACAACACTGTTACAAGAGGAGGGAAAACAACTAGGGCAGCGCAGTTTTGAAAGGGGAATCTTCTCAAGGAAGTCACATCATCAATGAGTGGGGTCCGGGGTGAGGAAGCTCACCAAGGATAAGAAGGAGGAGATAGTAGAAAGGAGGGAATTCAATATTCATCTTTGTTTTTTATTTTGATTGATTGCAAGCTTCAGTTGTTTAGCCGGAGCTGCAGCACTGTTTAGTGCAAAGAATTCTCATGCGGGAATTCCATCTTCACCTTTGGTCTAGCTGATTGTGAGATCTAAGGGGAAGGTCCTGAGCTTAATTTTCATCATTTATCTTGATGATATCCATTCTACATCATATACAATGCAGTCACTTCCAATAATTGCGTCATTTCTATAGAAGTAGTAGCTGCTGGGTGAAACCCTCCTATTTTGTGCTTATTTCAGAGGAGGAGGTGTCTATTTCACTCCAAGAGGCCTATTGAAGGAGAAATTGGGCCAATTTATATATTATTCATCTATTTCAGATCATGTTCAATATTTTATAGTACAAAGTTGCAGGGCACAGCGTTATTTTCTGCAGTGCTATTTTGCCGGAAACCCTTGCCGGGATGTTCTGATGTGCTTGTAAAAGGGGTCAAACCTCTCATTTTTTATTCTATGATTAATAGAAGCTCCAGATATGTATTAAATCATATTTTTCTTTATATTCCCTAATAAAAATTACATTGTTTCAATCTTCAGCAATTCTATTTTGTGAAGTTGTGGGATTGGGGTGTTTTTGAGCATATATGAGCTGGGGATATATGTTTAGTGTAGCTAGAATGATTTGTTTCTGATGCCATTTCATATTTAAGCTACATACATCATATATAAGAGGATCCAAGTCCTATTGTGCATTTTTATTGCATGTTTTTCCTTATACAACGTCCCCATTGAAGATTTTGTAGAAATTACTGAAAAGGAATATTACAGTAAGTGACATAGATCCCATTTTCACTGGAAATTTTGGACGGAAATATTTTCTTGTTTGGGTACTCAACTAGCCCATAGCTCATCTTATCATCCTCATTCCAATGGGAAAACTGAGATAGTGAACAAATGTTTGGAAGGATGTATTTGTTTTTTTCTATCTGATAAACAAACACAATGAATCAAGGGGTTACCTCTGGCTGAATGGTGGTATAACAATTCCTTCCATACTGCAGCAAAAATGACCCCATTTATGGAACTTTATGGATATCATCCACCGTCCATCACATCATATTTAAAAGATAATTATAAGGTTCAAGCAGTGGAAGATCACATCGAGCATCAACAACAAGTTCTCCAACTCTTAAAATATAACCTAAGTTTAGCACAAAATCGAATGAAACAATAGGAAGATCAACATCGCAGTGAGAGGATTATTGATGTGGGAGACTGGGTATTTTTATGGCTACAACCATACAAACAAATGTCACTCAAGCAAGCTAATAAGGATAATAAATTATCGCCAAAGTACTATGGTCCTTACAAGGTGTTGCAAAAGATTGGTACTATGGAATACAAATTGGAGCTTCCTACTTCTTCTCAAGTGCACCCATTTTTCCATGTTTCATGCTTCAAGAAGGTTATAGGTGACAAAATTCTAGTTCAAACAATATTTCCAGAACTTGATGAGGAAGGAAAAATTATATTGGAACCTAAAGCAGTCATGGAAACAAGAACTCGACAATTATGAAATTGATCAATTTCAGAGTATCTCATCAAGTGGAAGAAATTACCCGCTGAAGATTCCACATGGGAGGATGGGAATTTTATACAAAAGCATCCAGAGCTACTCAAGTGTTGAGGACAACACTTTTTTGAAGGAGAGGGGCATGTTAGGTCCTTATATTACTAGTGTAGTCCCTTATTGTTGTAGTGTAGCCCTCTTATTGTTATTTTTGTACCCCTGTAGTCCCCATATTGTTATTATTGTGCCCCATAAAACCCCACTATTGCTATTTTTGGCCCTTATATTATTATTGTTAGGTTGGCTAGGATTATATTGTGACTCCATGGACTCCTATATATAAAAATGATTTTTTCCCACTTGAATCATCCAATAATTTTTCATTTACGTAATGTAAAGGAGGTTTCCCCCTTGAAGTGGTTGATTTCTAAGGCATTGATCTCTCTTTTATTCTATTTTTGGAGCTGGTTTCATAACATGCTCAAAATACTAGGCCGCTCTTATTTAAATATTTAAAAATAGGTATATCAATTTTTTGTTTACAATTGTGGATATTTTCTCTACAAGGAAATGTTCTCCTACATAGAAATCTCACAATCTACTTGAGAATCTCCAATCAACATCATATACACCAAAAATATATAGTCTCTTGCACGGACTCTAAACCTCAACTGAAATTGAGAAATAATGCATCAACAAGACATAATTCAATTACCTATCTCAACTTGACTTGGAGAGAGACAATAGTTCATGTACTGACTTCTGATGAAGTGGCTATTGCAACTGTCAAACAACCTTTGCCGATGAGTCCAGAGCACACCAAAACCCTTGTTTCGACTCTTCAAGCACCCAATTTGATTTTTGTATGACTCTGGAATGCCAATTACAAAAATGAACTTAAAACATGGCTCACACCACCAACTTTGGATTAAGCTCCTCACAAATCCCTTCTCGTTTCGATGGGGTAATGGATCAACATCTTCTAGCTCACAAAGCTAGTCTTCAATACTACTCTAACTTTGAATGGCTTTGCCTCTAAATTCAAATGGCTTCGCCTCTAACTTCAAATGGATTAAAAAGGCTTTGAATGGCCTTGGAATTGCTTCGACTGGCTTGTATATTATTTAGTGTTATGACCACCTTTTATAAGGTTTTCGAGCTTGGTTTTTATAACAATATTTCAATTTTTCCTATTGGAATTAAATCAAAATAGCATAAATTGTACTCTATCTTTAGAGTTTGTTGTATTTGGTGCAATTAAAATCACACACATCTGGTATAAAAAAGTTTTAATATAGCACAAAAAACACAACAATGTTAAATATGGAATATGGTATAAGCCATGGTTCGACTGTGGAGTTGTATATAAAGTCTAAACATATACTTCAAATCCCCGCACCATATGGTAGCAATGGCATTAATCCGATGGAGGTGTGGGACTTCGACATTCGAGATGGCACAACAAAAACCCGACAATGACCTATGGCTTAATTGTGCGCCATGTGATAGGTTTGTTCCTTGGCGGTGACCTGCTCCCTGACGGTTCGATAACTCTTTGACTCATGGCACCTATGTGAACCCTCTGGCAGTGATGCATGAACCTACGTGGTACAAATTGTTATCAATCGTGGCATGTGACCTCTACACGCTCTGACGGTTTGGTGGCATATCCCTATGGCGATATAGCATTGGAATGGCGACCCTTCGTGACATAGAATATAGTTGTGTTAAAGTTTGTAGATATAGATATATATATATATATATATATATATATATATATATATATATATATATATATATATATATATATATATATACCCAAGTAGTCTTAGAATCCACAGACCTGTGGCACCTACCCGTGTCATATTTAAACATACTATTATAACCATTGAACCCCGTGTGTATTCATGGCATGGCATTCTTTACATCGATGTTGATTAATGTGGTTTGAACGTTGACTGTGCACCATAAATGGAGACTCTGTCGTGGAAATTTAACATAGTTAATGGGGTTGATATCTCGTAACAAAACTTTGAGTTTGGCGGGGCCACCAAATATGGTGGGCTCTACCATCCATACCCCACTTGCCTATCAAAACAACCTTAAATACACCATGCACTCATTGTATTAACAAATGACATGCGGGTCCATTAGTAAACAAATTTTATGTGTTGGTAGAGATCGCGAGTTTGACCCCGACCCTACCCATCTGACCTACCTAGTTGAATTTGACTTGCCTACGTTAACTTAACCACCTATTGAATTTGACCACCTACCATGTGTCCCACTGTGGAGCTGTCACTTGGCCTGTAAGGCCCCAATTCTTTCTTGTTTACCATAAACTTGAGCGGCCATTTTCTCCTTCACCCGGAGGCCAATTATGAAACTAAAAATACTGCGAGATTCAGTGTGACGAGCTCTTCAGCTTGGCTTTGATTTCATAAACATCTAAAACTATAAAATTATGAGCATGTCAAGAAATTTTTCTATCTAGGACCATCTTGGTCTTCAAACATTACATAGAAAACTATGACTAGATTCGATACAGATCATTCCTGGATCATTTCCTGAGGGAATGTGTAGCAGAGAAGGGAAGGTTGGGATGGATTTTCCTTGGTCATTAGCATTGTCAAATGGAATTAGATGCACATTGGGAGTGTGCCCTGGAACAATGAGTCGGTAACTGTTCATTGAGGGTACAGTAGAATAGGATTGTAGCGCTGGACATTAGATGCAAATTTGATCACGGCAATGGATTCTAGACTTACTGGGAAGGAAGTGAATCCTGGTATTACTTTGGGGGTGGAGGTTTGAGCTTATGGATTCCCTTGTTGCAGATTCAAGCATCATATCCATTTTATTTGTTGGTTGATAAAATTTGTATGAGTACATATGTGCATATTATTGTAAATACCGTAATGATCTATTTTATAAAGCTCCAATACATGGTATGATTGTCATGATTATTTTTTATTTTGAGCAGGTTATTCATTGTAAATATTACAATAATTTGTGTTATAAATCTCCATAGGCTGTATGTTTTATTTTCAGTGGTTTTCTGGTTTGTAGCTATCATTGAATATCGAGTACGGTGTTCCCCCAAGGGGGAGGGTTCTGTAACATCCCTAGCAAAAATTCCATGTAATAAAGTTAAAAATAATAACCATGGTTGATGGGACACTTATTCCAAGTTAAATGTTGGGAAAAACATCCTAGTGGATGTTCATTTCAGTTAATATGGCTAAGGAAATTGGCAAAGGCAATGGAAAAGGATTGGGAAATGAAAATGGTATATTTGGAACATTTATTTACGAAAATAATGGAAAATAGGTGAGAATGAAGGTGAAAGGTCACAAGTTACACGTGAGGAGGAAAATGAAGGAAAACAATGGAAAATGAAGAAAATAGAGGCCTCATTAATAAAAAGGTTTTTGAGAATCAGTGGGAAAGGCTTGGTCAATTCAGTTTTAAAGCTCTCTCATGATTTTCTCTCTCTCTTATACTCTTGTACACTTAGAGTATTCTTGGAGCACTCTTGGAGAGTGTGGCATACTCGAAGTTTTGGAGTAAGAAGGAAAAGATCAAGCAGGGAAGAGCAGGATCAGGCAGCTATAACAAGATTCTTTACAGGTATTGATTTGCATGTATGATTTCCTTGCTATATTTGGTATGCATGGTATTTCATGTGGTTCTTTTTTGTCTTGGCATGGTTTTTTTCCAGGTTTGACATTGTATTCGGCCTAACCTTTCCATTTTCAGATAGTCATGGTGTTGTGGAGTTCTATTTTTTTGGTTTAGCTAGATTTTCAGATCAATTTGAAGCTGAGTGGGGTGGATCTCTGAATTGATATAGCACATGGCCTAGTGGTCCCTGAAATAGACTGTGGACCAAGTTGAAGCCACTAGCGTAGTAACTCCTGAGCCAGACCGTAGGTTGCGGTAAAGGCAGTATTGACATTAGGGAAACTTTTAAGGATTATTTTTTTTCTTAAAGTTTAGAAACTTTGGCGAATCTCAAAAGTCCATAGTATGCAATATCTAAAATTTTGGTGGTATTTTTGTAAAAATATTCAAAATATTCAATATTCAAAGTCCATACTCTATATATAAAATTTTGGCAATTTTTATAGTAACATAATTTTATACTATAAAATTTGGGCAAATCATTTTTTTTTTAAATGGAAATTAACGAATATTTTTTTTGGAAAAAGCGTGGAAAATTAGCCCACCTATGAATATTAGCCCTATAAAATTTTCCCTTAGCATTGTGTTGCCTTAGTGGGCTTAGGAATCCTCGATCGATGAATGGCGAGATATACGGTAAATCCTAGAGGTGGTTTTCTCTCCATTAGGCATAGGAATCTCGGGTTTGGCATATACGGTAAAGCCTAGAGAGTATGTCTCGGTTTAGGGCTTAGTGACCCCTGATTAAAAATGTGGGTTGCAGTAACCCTTGGAGACTAGGAGACATGAAAATTCCTCATGGTGAAGGCAGAGAGAATCTGGTGATATACATGCTTGTGTTGGCCTAGTGATCAGGTGTAGATCATGGTATAGCCTATTATGGCATGTTTATTGTGTTGGCCCAGTGGTCTAGGTTGGATTATGGCAAAGCCCAATTTCTATCGATGAGGGTGAGTTGGTTTAGCCTCGTGATGCCCTGGTTGGTTCTTTTGGTTTAAGTCCCACATTCATGCTTGGAATATGGCACGAGGGTGATTGGCTGAAGTAAGATTTGGCTCAACCAATCTATGGTCGGGTGGAATGTGGAATTCCCATCTCCGATTGCTTTTTACATGCAATAATGAATAGCTCATTCCTTTGGTATTTGGTATGAAAATTTACTGGTTATTATGTGGATTCTATTGCTATTATATCCATGGTATTTTTTTTGTTATTATGTTGGTTATAAGCATGTATTTTATCAATGATGATGTATGGATCTATCCATGTTTTTACTTGTAAATGAATGAAAAATTTATCTATGGTTAAATATATTGTATTGTAGCTAATGATGTAAGGGAGAAATTATTCTTATCAATTATCATATAAGTATGAGACCCATATGTTTAAATCTGTTGTTTACACATGTAGATGCAATGTTTATGACATGTTTGACGAAATGCATGTCATGGCTAGGAGTGGTATAGATGAGTTTCTGATGATGTGATTTCTTTTGTACCTTCGTTTTAATGTTATTTATCATCTCCTAAAGTTTCATGAAGTTTTTGGCACCGACCTGGGCTTTAGGGTTGAAAAGGTGGCACAAATCATAGAGTTGCAGGCACAAAACTGACCATTTGGGGCCCTGGCTACATGCTTGTTATGTTGTTCCTGCAGCTATAAGATCCCAGTCACTACCTTGCCTTGGCATACCTACAGCTATGGCCTAAAAGGGTCAAAAAGTTAGTTTCCCTTAGGGGTCAGGGGCCTGGAAGGTTGGGTTACCTCCTTAGGATGTTGTTGGTGTTGTGCAAGGTGTGTATGTATTTTTTCCATAGGTTCCACTTTAGTAAGGTCATCTAGGAGGTTTAATCTCATATTATTAGCCTCTCGTCGAATGTTTACCTCGGTTGGTTGGTTACTTGGGTAGATGTGGGAAGAGGGTGTTACACCTTAGCTATGATACCATGTTGAGAAATCTAGGGAATAAATATTAAGTGATTTCTCTTCTATTAGTAACTACTTGTGAGTACTTTTTACTTCTTTAGATTAGGATCTCCTTTTACTTAGGTTATTAGCGTTCTTCTTAATCAAAAAACTCCCAATGTATAAACCATAAAGAGATAAGAGACACATTATATAGGCTATCATCCAGGGCAAAAAAGTCTCACTCTTTGAGTGGAAAACCTGAACAAACTATTCTTCTTATAGAGATTCCAATTGACGAATACCCTTGACCTAGTTTCCACTCCAATACTAAGACACCAAGCCTTATTTTTCTTCCTTGAGTCAACAATATTCAAACCCTTTTCTTGTTGTTACTTTCTCTACCTCCTTGCAGCAATTTATAGGTCTTCAAATTCAACTTTATCTGCCTTCTTACTACAATTTTATAGGTCTCTTTCTCAGCCTCCTTACCGCAAATTTATAGGTCTAAAATTTTGCACTAGTGGAGATATTTTTAGCCCAAAACGGTCTTGTCTTCTAGTCCCTCCTTCTTCGTTTTGGGAGAGGCTTCCTTGATGAGACTTCACACTTCTCTAACCATAGACCTAATTTACCTCGCATTTCTCTAACCACAGACCCCTTTACCTCGCACTTCTACAACCACATACCCCTTTACCTCGCACTTCTCTGAATTTTTTGTCTTCTGAGATTAGGCCAAGCTGCCTATTTATAGTGGTTGGAGTCTCATAATTAACCGACATGACTTCTCGTGAACTGACGTGTCCTTTTTATGAATATGTTATTATTTCTTTTAATATGTCCTGCAGGAGGATTTTTTGTGTGTCTTGGAGGGTTATTTGACACTTCTATTGAATCGTATGTAAGTGTATCATTCCCAATAAAGATCATGCATACATGACATTGACTAAATTTGACTTTTATGATGTAATATCCCAAAACGAGGAATGCAGTAATACTTAAACACAATATAAAAACTGCAACTAAGTAAACATTAAATCTCAAGACAAAATTATAATTTACAGAGAAGCTAAGCCATTTTATTATATTTGAGAAGATTCAGTTACACAATGTACAAAATATGAGGAGATCTAGCCAAAGAGATGGCCTAGAATCACCCAGAAAACATGCCACAATAGGCACTGCGTAACTAGAGAGCCACTGAAGCAAATACTGTGTTGTCCCTTTAGCAGAATATGAATATATGACTGCAGGATGAAAAGGAAAAGGCATATCTACTCAAATCTAGAGCTCAGATGATGCCTATATTCAAGTTCTGTCCAATGTGATGGATTCCCAAGATAACCCAGAAAGGATTTTCTAGATCTACAACTTTGGAAAATCACACTCCTAGTATTTGATCCTTCATCTGCTGGGAATTACATATCTGAAGCTAGATCTGACAAATAGATGGCTGAAATATGTCACAAGATCAAATCTAAGCTTTAAGGGTTGATCCCTTCTTCAAATCTACAAACTAAAGCTCTAGATCTAGCTTCTTAGTCCTCCAATGATGATTACAGCTGTTGCAACACAATTTCCAATAGAAACTGTGTTGTGAGGGAAAGAGAGGTCTTCTACCTACTAAAATATGCTGCAATAAACTCCAGGCTTATGGAAATACTGATTGCAAGGTGAGGGGATGATCCCTCACACGATTACTAGCTGAAATGCTATCTACTTCCTTCCTCCTTTTGGATCTACAAAATGGACAGCGTAATTCCTGAAGGTATTACTGCTGCTAGGAGGTCAATAACTTTTGTCCTGATGCCAAATCTGAAATGAAGGTCTGTGAATGTTGATCTTTAAGCCCAAGGTGATAGGAATAAACCTTCACCAGTTCTCTAGCTGAAATACTGAAGACAACCTCCACTTTCCAAACTAATCTTCAAAAATATGAAATTTTTGAATATGAATGTTTTGCAGAAAGTAGGAAAAGATATGCGGCACCAATTCCCGATGTAGAATTAATTACAATATTCTTTCTAGATCTACTCTAAGAAAGAGGTGGGATTCCCAATCAAGAACACCCTGTGCTAAACAGCACTTGCAATATTTTCTAAACAGCCCAAGAAAGTAATGGAATGTCACATGACAATTCCATATCTAAACAGATCCACAACATCAATAAAATCAAGAATATCTTCATCCTTTCCTTTATCTTCTTTATATAATGATTTAGCCTTCTCATGCCTTAGCCCTCATCTAGACTGCGCTATGCATGTGGACAAGATCCTCCATGTTTGACTGCGTTGTTTGACTAAGTCATCCATCATGTCTAGGTGCAATGTATACCCTCTCCATCATGTGTGCATTAATTGCACAAATTCCTCCATCATTTTATCATGAATGCTCCATGATATTATGTTTGACATATTCAAGATCTTAGTTGACTGTATCAACCTCCATGATCTATCTCAATTAATGAGACATGATCTCCAATTTCATTCACATTAGTAATTTCTCAACTACCTCATTATGTAGATCTAGGCTTAATTAATCCACATTCACACACAAAAAGTGGATATTTATTCATATTGAGGATTATGGGTCCCTCCACCCTTTTATTTACTTAATTCATTAAGAAAGTTAAGAACTCTAATATTCCAAATATCAGGTGAAAAATTGGGAATTTTACAAACCTCCCCAGCAAAATGTTGCTTGTCCTCAAGAAACTGCAAAAGTGGATGTTATAGAAAACATCCTCCCTCCAAATGGCATCCTTATATGGAAGGTCTTCCCATCTGTCACAATGTGCTATGCATGTCTAGCTCCAAGGCTGTCTCTCTAAAATGTCTAGAATGGCTTCCAACTAAAAAGTTAGATACCCGCCCTCATCAATGAATCTCCAAGTGGCAACCATATGATGACCAAAGTTCTCCTCTATACATGAGATACATAAGATAAAGTGGTTTATTCCAAAAGTGGAAAGTCCCAACTCATGAACTATCTCTCCAACCCATGATACATAGAGTAGATTGCATACATCAATGCCCTCATCATTAGCCATGTTGGACATGTAGGAATCAAACATCACATCATCATAGTGAAAACAAGAAGTAGAGACATATGGGAAAACATGAACAATGTCGAACCATATTCTCCTAATAACAACCAATGTAACAAAGCATTCTACTACCATGCTATATCATCATGAAAACAAGTAAGAGATTCATACTCTCTCAAAATAAGCCACCTCAACAATGCTTCGTGTTGCCATGCCAAACCATCAATGAGAATATGAGAGCCATACTCTCTCAAAAGTAGCCATCCCAGCAATGCCTCTTGCTACCATACCACATCATCATTGTAACAAATGTAGTGGCCATATTCTCTCAAGAGAAGACACCTTAATAAGGCATCTTGATGCCCCATAACATCATCATCATACCAAGTACAATGACCATAATCACCCAACAAAAGCCAACATTGTAAGGCCTCCTATTTCCATCCTCCATCAATGTCATGTAATGTATGGGAAGAATTCAGCCCATACTCTCCCAATAGTAACCAAAGCAACAAGGATTCCCGCTGCCTTCTTGCATTATCATGATGAAATTCATGGATCAACAATGAAGAAATGGACATGTGATATGTCTTATCAACATAATACAAACAAGCTCCTCTATGCCACATCATGTGAGAGTGATACCTTCTCCCAAACCCAAGTACATACATGAACATGAGATACATCCCAAACAGAAATACATGTAGATATATGAGACATACCCCAAACAAGAGTAAATACATGGACATAATATTTAACGGGTGATGTCCAAACTCTCTTCTTAACAACCAAAGTAACCATGCCTTCTTCTTATTCATTCTATCATTGAGACATAATGCATGAGACAAGAAAATAAGAACCTTTGGGTAGTAACCATACTCACCCAAGAGCAACCAGCGCAGCCATGCTTCTTGTTGGCCTATATCATAGATCTACAAGTGGTTGGCAACCCCTTGCTCCATACTATCAACCATTCATCCCAATGTGGATGATGGATCTCATTCTACAAACACTTGGTATCCTCCCATTGTAGGACACCAACCTCCTCAAACTGATGAAGATCCTTGCACTCCATGAAATATTGAAGTGCACCTCCAATGAGATCTATTGATGAGATCTTCTTCTCATCCATGGCCTCCCAAAACCAATGAGGTTCTAGATCTGCTACAGGTAGAAGTCTCTCTTTGAGCTGTGAGATGCTCATTGAGAAAGTGTCATCAATAAAGGAGAAAATATTTCTCATATCTAGATGTCTACCATTCATCATCTTATCCTCCATTACTTCATGAATGAAGCTACCTTTAGAATGCTCCAAGAATAATGGGGCCTAATCATTATCACTGCTACTAAGTGATAGCACTGTAGATCTGCAAGGTAATACATATACTGTCTCAAAGCAAGGTACAATACTAATCTCATAAACAGTCATTGAACATAGGATCATGCTCATCCCTTCTTCTAAAACTCTACACTTCAACTCAATAGGTTGAATATAGTCCATCCATGACAAACTGGGATAGCTGCTCATCTCCTCCTTGATTATATCAAGGGTCCTCTATGCTGTGATAGTTTGATGCTTCAGATCAGCATTTGGATCTAACCCTTTGTCATGCATTGGCCCTGATGGAATGTCCCCATAAGTTTCAATAAGATCTACTAAAACAATAAGTGATGAATGTGTATGAATACCTTGGATTAACTGATGTATGGGAACCTCTTGACAGAATAGAAGAGTTCCTCCAATCGGGACAATGGTGTCTCCAACTGCTAGTAAGAGAGATGGATGCTCTTCTTCCAATGTACCAGCATTGGAATCTTCCTCCTCTTCCTCATGCATCTCCTGAATCATACATGGGACTCTATGTGTCAAGATCTCAAGACTATATTACAAAATTACAAGTGTCTCTTCTCTATATGCAAGTACTTCTACAGCTGGTGGTGAATGTAGTGACTTTTTGTCCAGAGTGACAAGAATGACATCCTCCTTTGTTTCCTTAGAAAATGTCTCTCTGTGGCACATCTATATCTTCTTCACATCAAAATTCTTCCTCACCTTGTGAAATAAATATGAATATATAGTCACCTTTTCATGCTCCATGTGACTAAACCACCAATCCTTGGCTCCACGTAAAAGATGAAGTGTTTCAATTTGGATAGCCTCTTTTTTAGCCACAAGATGTAGCCTAAAAAATGTATCAAACTCTATTCTCCAAGCCTTAGCATTGATTGAGGAAGATCCATCAAATGTAGGCAAATAGAATCTATTGTGCCTCTTCCTTCTATTGCTGCTATAGGATCTTCTTTCTTCCTTAAGTTCAAATAATTCTTAGAGAGTTAGACTTTCTTTGAAAGCTTTTGACTATTCCTTGTACTCTTTAAGATACAAACTAAGAGTCTCGTGAGTTTCAAGTTCTCTTCTTCCTTATTTTATATACCTCTCACCTTCTTCAAAGAAAGTGGGCATAGTAGATCTATAGGAGATCTATGATTCTCCGGTTTTATTTTCTGCTTATAGGAAGTGCTCAGACCTTCCTCTTCAAATATTCTTCTTGGATCCTTCCTGTGCCTTTCCTTCTTCATTTGATAGACCTCCTTGGAGAGATATTTCATGGATCTAAAGAGCAGTGGAAAAATTATCCTCCTTCATGATAGATCTCATCTATCTGCTCCTTCTTTTGATGCAAAAGATGAAGTGTCCACAAGCTAATCCAAAGATCATGCTATGATATCACTGTAATATCCCAAAAGGGGGAATGCAGTAACACTTAAACATAATATAAGAACTAAAACTAAATAAACATTAAATCTCAAGACAACATCAGAATTTACAGAGAAGCTGAGCCATTTTATTATATTGGAGAAGATTCATTTACACAATCTACAAAATATGAGGAGATCTAGCCAAAGAGATGGCCTAGAATCACCCAGAAAACACACCACGATAGGCACTATGTAACTGGAGAGCCACTGAAGAAAATATTGTGTTGTCCCTTTAGAAGAATATGAATATATGACTATAGGATGAAAATAAAAATGCAGATCTACTCAAATCTAGAGCTTAGATGATGCCTAGTTTCAATATCTGGCCAATGTGATGGATTCCCATGATAACCCAGAAAGGATTTTCCAGATCTACAACTTTGGAAAATCACCCTCCTAGGATTTTATCCTTGATCTACTGGGAATTACAGATCTGAAGCTAGATATAACAAATATATGGCTGAAATATGTCACAATATTAGATCTAAGCTTGAAGGGTTGATCCCTTCTTCAGATCTACAAGCTAGAAGCTCTAGATCTAGCTTCTTAATACTCCAATGATGATTACAGATACTGCAACACAACTGCCAATAGAAACTGCGTTGTGAAGGAAAGAGAGGCCTTCTGCCTGCTGAAATATGCTGCACTAAAATCCAGGTTGATGGAAATATTGATGTCAAGGTGAGGGGTTGATCCCTCATAGGATTACTATCTGAAATGCTAGCAACTTCCTTCCTCCTTTTGGATCTGAAAAATGGATAGCGTAATTCCTGAAGGTATTACTACTGCTAGGAGGTCAATAAATTTTTTCCTGATGCCAAATCTGAAATGAATCTCTAGGAATGTTGATCTTTAAGCTCAAGGTGACAGGAATAAACCTTCACCAGTTCTCCAGCTGAAATACTGAAGACAACCTCCACTTTCCTAACTGATCTTCAGAAATCTGCAATTTGTGAATATGAATGTTCTGTAGAAAGTAGGAAAATATATGTGGCACCAATGCCTGATGTAGAATGAAGTACAATACTCTTTCTAGAGATACTCTAAGAACGAGGTGGGATTCCCGATCAGGAACACCCTGTGCTAAACAGCACTTGCAATCTTTGCTAAACAACCCAAGAAAGCAATGGAATGTCACATGAAAATTCCATATCTAAACAGATCCACAACCTCAATAAACTCAAGTATGTCTTCATCCTTGCCTTATCTTGTTTATATAATGTTTGAGCCTTCCCATGCATTGGCCCTCATCTAGACTACATTGCACATGTGGAAAAGATCCTCCATGTTTGACTTTGCTATTTGACCAAGTCAGCCATCATGTTTAGGTGCAATGTACACCATCTCCATCATGTATGAATTAATTGCAAAACTTCCTCCATCATTTTATCATGAATGATCCATGATCTTCTGTTTGACATCTTCAAGATCTTATTTCACTGTATCAACCTCTATGATCTATCTCAATTAATGAGACATGATCTCCAATTTCATTCACATTAGTAGTTGCTCAACTACCTCATTATGTAGATCTAGGCTTAATTAGTCCATGTTCACACACAAAAAGTGGATATTTATTCATATTGAGGATTATGGGTCCCTCCACCCTTTTATTTACTTAATTCATTAAAAAAGTTAAGAACTCTAATATTCCAAATATCAAGTGAAAATTTGGGAATATTACATATGACTAGATGACTAAATCCTAAAGGCTCACAATGGGGGCCATTATTTAAATAAAATTCCTTGCTCATGAAACCCATGATACAAGAATTACAATAATTTTATTTTTCTTTCTTTTCATCAATTACATAAAATCACAATTACACATGTCATTATGAAGACTGAACCTACTTACTTTTCACCATTCAGGACCTGATTTCTTCCTACAACGATATTTCTTGCTTCTTTTTACCAGTGGGGAGAAACATTTCTTTTTAAGCACATGTAAATAGGAAGGGGTAGAAGAGGAGAACTTCTTCTCGGCCACCTTACCAACTTCTCCATCTTTTAAAGCATCTTTCCCACTATAGGAGTTTTTGTTGGAGATCCATGATATGGTTCTTCTTCATCAATCAAATCATTAGGAGCCTTTGGAATAGGACTTTTTGGTTGATCCGCTTTGGCCTTAGATGTTGAAAATGCAGCAAGAAATTCCTAATTTACTTTTCCCTTGAATTAAATTAGGATAAAATCTAAATTCCACATCACAAGACAACTTGAATGAGTTAAGTGAGTTGTTATGACTCAGTTAGCTTATTTAATTCGATTTGAGGGATTAAATTGATTTGTGTACAATTATTCTTAAATTTTAGGAGCCTAGGTTGAGTTAATTTCATTTATAACAATTTAATTCAGTTAAATTGAGTTAAGGTCAGTTAAAATAGTTCCAAATTTTGGAGGAACTAGTAGGAGGTCTAGCAGTGGGGTGCAACTTCAGTGTTCAACCAGTTAACTGATGAATCAACCTTAATTAACTCATGCATGCATGAAATTCAAGTTACCTAGTTGATATTGGAGTTCAAGGGTAGTGTACTATTATTTGTATAATTATCCAAGTTGTACAGGTGGTGCATGAAGTCAGAGAAGGGGCTACAAAGATTTTACAATTCTGGATGGGGAATTTCCTTAAATAATAGGGGATAATTCTTAATTGAACAGTGCAAGGAAATAGGGACTTGGGCATGAAGGAATTTGGTTAATTATTGACCAAAGCTGGCTTGTGAAATAGTGAGATAGATTATACTTGTGCAGAGGTTTCTCAGGCTTGAGAAATCATTGTATTTCCTCTCTATTTTCTGACTAATGTAATATAGATAGGAAGGGGTTTTTATAATTTATTTCCCCTAGATAAATCCTAGTGTATGTGTGTTAAATCATGATGCATACTTTTGATATATGTTCTCAATCCTAAATTTCTTTCCTCATATGAGTAAAGTAGATTTCTTGGAAGGACTGCATGGAGGCAGTCAAGGAAAATAATAGGTTGAAGGAATTCATTGATATCCTGAGACCAACAACAGTTGATGCTCGAAATATATAATATTGGAAGAAGAGTGTAGCCGAGGTGATGAGGATCATATTATAGGGAGTACGAGGCAATATTTTCTATAATCTCCATGGGAAAGAAACATTGTATGCAATGTGGAAAGAATTGACAGATTTGTTCCAGAGCAGTAGTGACCACAGGAAGCTAGCACTCAAAGACAAGCTTCAGAATATCAAGATGCAAAATGGTGACACAATACCATAGTACCTCAGCAGGTTCACACAATTTCATGATGAACTTGGAAGTTTTGGTGTTACTATTTTAGAATATGGTATGGTAAGCCTAACACTTCTATACCTTCCCAAGAGCTGGCACAACTACTAGGATTCAGTAGATGGGAGGGAGAAGCTACCAAATTGGGAAAGATTATGGTGAGACTTGGTACTAGAGGAGTTTAGGTGGAACACCAAAGATGGGACCTCATCCAAGGGTGAGGAAGAATAAAAATTTTCCTTGGCTAGAAACGAAAATAAAAGGAAATGGAAGAAATCCCAATCCAAAGAAAAATCTATTCAGGCATGAAAGAAGAAAGACTTGTTGAAAATCAAGTGATTTCATTGTCACGAACTAGGACACTATGTCATGAAGTGTCCACACAATAAGGTGGGTAAGAATTCCTAAGGAGGAGCGACAAGTGAAGCTTTTTCTTCACATATGGAACTTGGTTTCACCCTCATCGCTTGTATGATGAGTTTGGTGATGGGTGGTGTGTGGTATTCGGATAATGGTGCCTCATTCCACATGACGAGCAACAAAGATTTTTTTAGTAACTTGGAGGAGAAGGACCTACAGATGCACATTGAGATGGGATATGATGGAAGTTATAGTGTGATTGATATTGGTATAGTTACTTTTCAGCAGGATTCTAGCTCTCGTCTCAAATTAAAAGATGTCATGTATGTTTTGGATCTAAAGAAGAATCTCGTTTCAATTGTTATATTGGAATATCATGGCTACAATCTGATATTTAGAAAAGAGAAGTCTTTCCTTAGACACATCACCATGGGACAAGTGAAGCAAATCAAGGTTCAAGTAAAGAACCTCTAAAAATTTGATGTAGAAGAATGTGCAGCATTGAGCATGAAAGCAGAGAAGGTGCAAAGCCGAGACATCGGTGAATTGTAGCATAGGATACTTTTCCATTTGCACCATGGAGTATTGAAGAAAATGCAGAATATTTCTACAGGACTTCCCAAAGGTGCACTAGAGCAGCAAGATACATGCAAAGGGTGTACATTGGGGATGTATAGCAAAGCCACCTTTCATGATAGAGGCAGTAGAGCGCAAGCAATCCTTGAAAGGTTTCACTCATATGTGTGTGGACCTTTCTTGACACCCTCCATGGCCAAGCACGAGTATTATGTTATATTTGTAAATGATTTCTCATGTAAGTGCTGGATTTTCTTCATGTAGAAGAAAGACTAGACATTCTCAAAATTTGTTGAATTTAAAACACTTATTGAGAAATAAGCTAGAAGGAAAGTGAAGGCTCTCAGGAGCGATAACTGTGGTGAATATGTGTCGAATGAGTTTAATAAATTCTATGAAAACGAAGAAATTCGATGAGAGTTGATAGAACCCCATAACCCACAACAAAATGGGGTGGATGAGAGGAAGAACAAAAGTATTGTGGGAGCTCCACGAGAGATGTTGCATGATCAGTGCCTACCTCTACACTTGTGGGTCGAAGCATGCAACACAACGGTATATGTGCAGAATAGGAGTCCTCACTGGATTCTCGAGATGAGTACACCAGAAGAAGATTTTTCAGGGAAGAAACCAGATATGTCACACTTCAGGATATTTGGTTCATTAGTTTATTGTCATGTTTCCAAGGAATCAAGTAAAAATCTAGATCCAAAAATAAATTTGGCCATATTTGTGAGGTACATTGATACACCTCACAACTATCGAGTGTACCTGCCATCTCTCAAGATGACAGTTTTTCGTAGAAATGTGAAGTTTGATGAAGAGAAGAAAATGAGGTGTTCCCTTGATAGGGAGTTTTAGTTTCATGTAAATGAGGAGATTTTGGCTCCAAAGGAAGAACCTCGGGATGTTGTGGAGCAGCCACGAGAAAAGGAGAAAATACCTGAGACACACACTCATGCAAAGACATCCAGAGAAGGAAGGAAGCACACCAAGGAAGCTAACAGATTATTGCATGATGCTAGATAGAATGTGGGAGAAACCACATCATATTGCAAGCAGAGGAGGTCACCTAATTGGTACAATGGGTACATGGCTTTGATGATTGAGCTAGTTGAGACAGAACCATCCTCATTCGAGGAAGCAGTGCAGTAGCTAGTTGGGTTAATGTCATATTAGAGTAATATGATTCCATAGTCAGAAAAAATGTTTGGGAAGTGATCCCAAGACCATAGAACAAGTCATTAGTGGGTTCGATGTGTATCTACAAGGTGAATAAAGCAGCAGATGGAAGCATCAAGAAACACAAGGCCATATTTGTGTCCAAGGGTTTCTCTCGGGTGGAGGGAATTGACTATGAGGAGACATTTTCTCGAATAGCAAGGTACTCTTCTATCAGATCAATTCTAGAACTTGCAACACATATGGGATGGAAGATCCATCAAATGGATGTGAGTACAACATTCCTCAATGTAGTGATTGAGGAGGAGGTTTACATTGAATAGCTGGCAGGATTTGAGACCCTCGATAGAGATTCACATGTGTGAAAACTCAAGTAAGTGTTGTATGGATTGAAATAAGAACCCCATGCTTGTTACACCAGGATCGACAGTTATTTGACCAGGTTATGCTTCACCAAAAGTGAAGAAGATGCAAACCTTTACCATATTTTTGTTGAAGGTAAATTGTTTATTATAGTATTATATACCTATGATTTTATTTTAACTATTGATGATAAGTTGATCAAATCTTGCAAAGAGGATATTGCAAGAGAATTTGAGATGAAGAACATGGGACTCATGCATTATTTCCTTGGTTTGGAAGTATGGTGAGGAGATGGTGAACCATTTGTATCTCAGGGAAAATATGCCAACGAGATACTGAAGAAGTTCTACATGGAGAGTATCAAACCCATGGACACTCCTCTAGCAGGAAGTTGGAGGGAGGAGGATGCCACATCAGGTGAGGAAGTTGAGGCCACTATTTACAGACAGCTTGCAGGTTCAATTATGTATTTGGTGAAAACATGATCAAACATGTGTTATACAGTTAAACAACTTAGTCAAGCAATGATTAACCCAACCAAACTATATTGGAAGGCAGAAAAACATGTGTTGAGATACGTTAGAGGCACTACTCATTATGGTATTTGGTACAAACGGACAAAGTGAAGCTGCAAGGCTTCAGAGATGCAAATTGGGTGGGAAGTCCATCAGATCGAAAGAGTACTTTAGGAGTAATTTTGAATGTTGGGTCAGCAATAGTTTCTTGGTATAACAGTAAGTAGAGATTAGTTTCACTCACCTCAGCAAAAGTAGAGTAAATGGTTGTCATTCAAGTATCTTGTGTGGATATCTAGAAGAGGAAGATTCTTTTTAGGTTATTTGGTCAGATGATGGATCCCACTGTGATTTACTATGACAATCAGAGTTGTATCAAACTCTCTGAGAATCCAATTTTTCATGATCAATCCAAGCATATCGACATCCGATATCACCATCTACAAGATTGTGTGCAGAGGCAGATCATGTTGTTGGAATACATTCCTAGAGAGGAACAAGATGCAGATGTTTTGACAAAGGCTTTGTCAAGAGGAAAATTTGAGTTCCATAGAAGCCGGATTCGGGTATATGATAATCCCTTTCTTTTTGAGAGTGAGTGTTTAAAATGAAGTAAGAAATTCCTAATTCAATTTTCCCTTGAATTAAATTAGGAGAAAATCAAAATTCCACATCACAAGACAACTTGAATGAGTTAAGTGAGTTGTTATCACTTATTTAGCTAAGTTAATTTGAGTTGAGGGCTTAAATTGAGTTTTGTATAGTGATTCCTAAATATTAGGAGCCTAGGTTGATTTAATTTTAGTTGTAACAATTTAATTTATTTAAATTGAGTTAAGGACGTTTAAACTAGTTCCAACTATTGGAGGGACTAGTAGGAGCTCTAGGAGTGGGGTCTAGCTTCAATGTTCAACCAATTAACTGATCAATCAACCTTAATTAACTCATGCATGCATGAAATTCAAGTTACCTAGTTGATATTGGGGTTCAAGGGTAGTGCATGATCATTTGTATAATTATCCATGTTGTACAATTGGTGCATGCAACCAAAGAAGGGCCTATAGGGATTGTGAAGTTTTGTATGGGGATTTCCCTAAATAATAAGGGATAATTCCTAATTGAATGGTGCAAGGAAATATGGACTTGGTAGGGCATGAATTTTGTTAAGTATTGACCAGAGCTGGCTTTTGAAGCAGTGAGATAGATTATACTTGTGTAAATGTTGCTCAATCTTGAGCAAGAATTGTATTTCTTCTCTATTTTATAAATAATGAATTACAAATCAGAAGGGGTTTTGAGCAGTTGATTTCCCATAGATAAATCCTCCTATATGTGTGTTAAATAATTATGCATGATTTTAATATGTGTTCTCAATGTGAATTGCTTTCCGCAGATGAGCAGAGTATGTTTGAGTCTTATGTTTTAGTACATTACATGAGAAATATTGAATGTACAATTAATTTCTACATCAGATACTCACCTTCTTCCTCTGTAGCATTCAGGACTTTAAATCTATTTGAGGAATTGGGTTTATGCTTAGATTAAGCCTTATGTTGGGAGAAATACTGAGAGGGAGGGGGGGTGAATCGGTATTTTCAAGAATCGCAATCTTTTACTTTTCTTTACTGATTTCTATATGCGACGCTAATTAGTCCAACTAGTGTATGCATGCGGCTGTCTTAAAGGAAACATGTGTATACCCAAATAACTTAATGTTCAGATAAATCTTCAGAAACTTTACTTTCTCATTTCATCAGTTATGCATCATACATTTAAGCAGTAAACATGTGTAGTAATAACATAATAAATCATCACACAAAGGCATCACACATGAACACCAAGATTTAAGGTGGAAACCCAAGTCAGGATAAAACCATCACTATTGTCCTCTATGTATTCAATATTTATTATATATAAAACTTCTTACATTGTTGTACTGGCGCATACTCATACCAGCACGCATGCACCCACATGCAAAAGGCTGCAACCTTCTCTTGTTCTCCAACTACTACTGGAAGGGATCTCCACCACCCTGATCTCATTTACCAGCCACCATTGGAAGGGAGCTTCAACCCCCTGCTCTTGTTTACTAGCCACTACTGGAAGGGAGATACAACCCCCTGATTTGATCACCAGCTCCTACTGGCAGGAAGCTTTGACTTCCTCACTGAAGGCTCCAACCCTCAGCACCACCGCAGATCGCATTTCATAAATTTTCACACTAGATCCACTGACTTCAATACATCACAAATTGTAGGCCTATTTTCATCACATAATCCATGTTGAACCCTTTAACATCAGATAACTCAAATATCAAAATAGAAACCGATTATTGTACCCAAAATATTCATCCAATTCCTAAAAAAAACCACTGAACAAAACAATCACAAATCGTTTGAATATTGAACCAACCACTAAATAAAATAGCCACTTAACCAATCACCAACTCAATTCATACATAATAATGAGATCACTGTAACCAAAATATCAGAACTAAACCTAGACTACTGCATCAACACACTGAATCAACTGCAACCCTGATCATTCATAAAACAAAATGTATACACTACTTCACTTAAGGCAACCCGCATGTATACACGCTTTTCTGTAGAGAAACCTGTGTGCAAATCTCAATATACTAAGTTCTTAGAACTGTTACTCTGAATCAGTCACAAAATTGGACACATACATTCTGAAATATTATGATATTTTACATATCTTTGAACCCTTATACAATTAGAAGCATCAAGTATCCTTTTCATCTAATCAATACGCACTCAATTTCAACTTCAGGCATTTTTACTAAACCCAGATCAACATGAATACATCATTGACAAAAAACAAAAATAAGTAGAAACCCTCCCTTTATGTACGCAAGTAGACATCATTGACATCACTGATCTTATTTATCAGTCATTTATAATTAGAAACCCTCCCTTTATGTACGCAATTTTCATGAGGATTTTTCACTTATATACGCACTTATCCATAACTAAACATGCATATATATCTAAACATACTTCAGAAAAGATACGCTACCTTGCATAGTCAAACCCACATGTATACGCGCCTTCCTTGAGTTAAACTTGCGTACATATCTGCAAATTTCAACTTATAACAATGTTGCATACCCAAATCACGACATTCAAGATAATAAACAAATTCCAAATTACATATCTAATCATCCTATAAACAAATCATGCAATACATAGTCATTTCAGGTCTAGAGATCCTGATCCATCATTGTATTCATGAGTGCATCTTTATTTCAGATCTATTAATCAACTATAGCCAATTCCATTTTGATATACTTTAGATTGAAATATCCATACAATTCACATCCTCATACACCCTCAACACTATGATCTTCACCTCCTTATATATTTTAAGCCTTAGCCTGGATACCATGAGCCAAAACCACACAAGTGTCGATGGTATTCTTGGACGAGATCAAATAGTCATTATTGTGCTCAATATTGTGTGCTAATACGATGGTAAAGACCCTTGGTATTTTTAAAATTAGTGCGCCAGCTCATACACGAATTTTCTTCTTTGTACACGCATGTATACGCGACTTTTCTCCACAAAAACTGCGTATACACAAATTTTGGATATATACACGACACGGCTTCATTGAACATGTGTATGTACGTGGCTTCCCTTCATAAAACCTACAAGTATTTCCTGAAAATTTACCTTCATCATTCCTCTATCACTAACTGGTATTCCTTTCTCTGTCACATCTGAGCTGGCCTATAGATACATCAAGTTTACATCTTCAACAAATAGGTTTCTATCAAAAGGAAACTCATTGAGTAGGTCCTATAGATACATCAATTTTACATCTTCAACAAATAGGTTGCTATCAAAGGCAACTCATCGAGTAGGTTGCCATCAAGGACAACACATTACATCATTCCTCTGTCACTAACTGGTATTCCTTTCTCTGTCACATCTGAGCTGGCCTATAGATACATCAAGTTTACATCTTCAACAAATAGGTTTCTATCAAAAGGAAACTCATTGAGTAGGTCCTATAGATACATCAAGTTTACATCTTCAACAAACTATCAAAGGCAACTCATCGAGTAGGTTGCCATCAAGAACACATTACATCATAATGCCAACACCTTAAGTGTTTGTTTATTTTTACTTCATGCTTCTTATGTTTCCTTTTAACGGGAATGAATCCTTGTGTATTTTCTCCTTGATCTTCACTAAGAGTAGGCTTTGGAGAGCTTCAAGAAGATAAATATTTTGGACAACTTTTTGCAAAGTTTCCATACTCGTGGAAAATATTACATTTAAAAGGAACATGTTCGTAATATAGAGCCTGGAGATGAGACCAACCATCCATATTTAGCTAAATCACCTCTAGGAGGCCTTTTGAGAAGTCAATTTCAACATTAATATGAGGACACCAAAAAAATTTCCCCTGTTCCATACCACTGAAATAAATCTTTCCATTTTATCTCTAGTTTCCTAAAAAAATCCTTCACCCCATCAAAGAAGAGGGATGAAAGGAAATCACATCCACATAGGTGCAAATGATATTTCTATCACATTATTAAATTATAGAGACCAATAAGTGAGAAACAAACCTCTGGTTCCCATTAAATAGGAACTTGACTTATATATTTGTGTAATATTCCCAAATGGGAAAAGCAGGAATATAGTGCAAAATGCTGGAATAGCGGTGTTAAACATCATATAAAAGGAAGAGGCCAATATGGAAACCTTTAATTCATTATAACAGCAGAAAAATATGCATAAGAAATGGGCCATAAGATGTATAATAAGATAGAACAAACCTCCAATGGACAAAACCCTCAAAAGAGGTGTTGCTACTATAGATCAAAGAGCTAGAAGACTACTACAGTGTTGTTTTAAAGGCACTGCTACTGAAAATGAATATACAAAATATGTAGGGTTGATATATGCCACAAACTATAGATCTAATATAGATCTAGGCACTATACAACCTCCAATGAAGAACCCCCAAAGGGTTTTCAAAAAAACACCAAGATACAAGATCTAAATCAAAGCCCTAGGGCTGAAGATTCACTGCAACATACAAATATGGAAAGTGTGGCTGATTTGATATAAGAAATAGTGCAGCCTCCTCCAATATATCTCCTAGATGAAAGGCTGATCCCTTCACTAGAAAACCTCCTCTCCAAATGGTGTACTGAAACCACCCTGCAACTCCTCCCTCAAAATAACGCAAATCTGGAAAGAAACTGCGTTGTAGGGGAAATAAATAAGTGGCGTGATGCCAAGATCTGAAAATAAGCATAAGGGCATTCCTTATTTTCCTCCCAATGAAAAGGAACCCTTCTCCACTAAAAATAAGCACTGAAGTGACCAAAATATGGTCTCCACTGTTGCAACCTCCAAAACAACTCAACCCTCAATAGGATCTGTGCTGTAGATGTAAGATGAAGCTTTGGCCAAATGCGTGATAATGGAAGTGAAGTAAAATACTCTTCCAAGAGATACTCAATGAAAGAGGTGGGATTCTCGATCAGGAATACCCAGTGCTAAACAACACTTGCAATCTTAGCTAAACAACCAAAGAAAGCTATATGTCTAAACAGACCATATATTTAGAAATATCATATACATCAACATAATGAATATGGTTGCCATCCTCTTCCTTTTATAATATATGAGCTTCCAAACCCTAAGCCCCATTCATTTATGACCCTACTTCCATGCAAGGTGTCTCCATCTAAAACTGCGATGTCCTTTATTGATTGCCACTCCTCCATGACAACATTGTTGATTTGGTCAAATTTGACCCAGTCAATATGTTCCAACCCCTTTTCACACCTAAGGGTGCTCAATTAAGCTGCCAAGATGTTTTCCTTTTACATTGGCATTGATTTATTCATTATTAAGGAGACTTATGGACCTCCATTGTCCTTTTATTCGTTAAACAGATAGCAAAAGAAAAATTTAATATTCCAACTAGCTCATGGCTAATTGGGAATATTACAGTCCTTCCTAACCAAATGTTGCTTGTCCTCAAGCAACTGACAAGGTGAGTGCTGCAACTCTTCTCCTCCATCATTGGTGACACCATCATGTGATAATCTCCCCTCATAAGCTAAGTGTCTCCCAATCCATCCCTCCATGAAATTCTCCTCCAAAGTTCTCATGAGATGCAAATGCTTCATCCCATAAGGAAGCAATAGATCCAATGAAACAATCATGGTTTGACCAAGGTTCCCCATGAAACGTGTAGCATAATGAACTGGAGAATTTCTCTCCCATAGGGCACATACAATCCTCCCATCCTCCCTCCAATCATCCCCATAAAAAGAGTAAGTACATCATCAATGTATGGGATCAAAACTAAGTACATACAAACGGAAATATGTAAAAATGGAGGTGGGTCATAGTCCCACATGTGAAACTAGCGTAGTATATCTCCTGATTGCATTAGATAGTGGTATGGTAATTGGTTTCCCCACCACTTACTTGCTGCCCAAGTCTTCTCACAATGGCTGAAAAGGTGAGAAATGTTTGGTGTCTTTGGAGTTCACCCACAATGATACAACATCTCCCTATATCCTCCAAGGGAGTGGCCATGTTCAGAAATGTTTGTGGCCCAAAGTTGGCCATGAAATTTATATGGAAAAATGCTCCTCCTTGGAGCTAGGGCCTGCATATACATGGTAAAGGAATGAAAATAATCATCAAATGAAACATCATGTACATAAGCATGTTCCTTACCAAAATTTCTTCTCATACAAATGGAGTGGTCCATAAATAGATTCCCTCTCATCCCAAAAGAGGAAAGAGGTGGCTGTGATAACTCCTTCATTGAGTTATTTATTTCTCCCATATCCACATGGTCCATGCATCTTTGAAAATGCTTATATAGTCCCTATTCAAAGCCTTCCCAAGTGCAGCTCTCCATGATAGTGTTGTAGGCTCTCATGGAATATGTATGGTTGAAAAGGAATTATTCATGTGCTCTTTGTAGCAACTTCTCCTTGAGCTTGGAGGCTCTAGATAAGAAGATCCTACCATGATAATAGATGACTTCATCTTGGACTAAATATCCCTCCTCTTTAAGCTATTCATCAAGTATCATGCAAGTAAAGAGATCCTTGGAATAATCCACCAACAGTTGGGATTTCCAATATGGATCTATCCTCCATAGTGACAGCGTTGATGATCTATCACAAAGAACATTTGTCATATGGCTTCCCTTCTCTTTGAAATCTCCCATGCCAAAGGTTTATGTTGGAAGGTTGCTATCCTTCATGTGCTTCTCTTCCCACAATGCAAAATATGAAATGGGAGTGGGTAATGATGATGCTGCGAGAATGTATCCCTCCTCCTTGAGTCTACCCAAGACTCTCAGTGTTGTATATTCATGGCCTCCTAATGCTCCCATTCCTCTTGGATATATGAATGGTGCATCATGATGTGATACATTTCTTACAAAATCTGGATCAGGTGGCCTCCCAAGGGGTTTTCCACAAAACAGTGATGTCTCATGAGCCAATCTCATATGCATAATAGATGGGACTATCATGTCCCTGCTTCCACTACGCAAATTAAACTCTATTTCTTGTGTGGAAGTTTTATGATATTTGGGTACCACTATTAATGATGCAAGAGTCCCTCTAATTGGAGCAATTGCTCCATCTTCACCTCCTTTTGGTGGTAGATCATCTCCTGCTATTCCAGCGTTGTGACCCCTCTCTTGTTCTTCTTCTTCCTCCTCCTCATCATCTGAGAAAACCTCTATATAGTGTGCCTTTCTTGTTGCACATCTATGTCTGGGTGCCCATGATTCTTGGCATGTGAAGAAAAAATTCCTCCTCCTCAAGTCTCTTTGTACATCATCATCAAGAAGTTTTTTATTTTGGCTCTCTTTCGAGAAAGGAGCCTTCTCTTCTTTTCCCTTTGATGGAAAAGAGGGCTTATGCTGAAATATTTCCTTTGATTTTGGAAAGGCATCTTGAAGATCTCTGGCCCTTTAAATGGAACCTTGAAGGGTAGTGGGATTGGTAGACTTAACCAACCCATGAAGATGTTCATCTAACCCATCAATGAACATATAGACCCTTCTTGTTGCAGATAAATTAGGAACCATAACAGAAAGTTTTAAAAACTCAGAAATGTGAGTTTCTCAATTACCTAATTGTTTGAGCTTTGAAAGCCCCATGAATGGTGCTTCAGGATCTCTTTTTTCAAACCTCTCCACCAACCTCATTGTGAACTCTGAATATGCAGTCACATTGGCATTACCCAATGTAGACAAGCCATGGAACCACCAATCATGTGCTTCACCCTCAAGGTGCAGCGCTGCTATCTTAATGGCCTCCATCTCTGGAACTCTTTTCAACTAGAAGTAGATGTCAAGCTTCTCTACCCATGATTTGGCAGTGCATTTGGATGACCCATCAAATTTGGGTAAGAATACTCTGCCCATAGTGTGGTGTAGATCATGATTCTGAATGAATCCACCTCTATTGTGATGCCTGGGTCTCCTATTGTCCTTGATTTGACAAAATTATTGAAAACTCAAGTGGTCCCTGAATATCTAAGATTGAGACTCATACTCCATGAAATAGTATTCAAGATTTTATTTTTCTTGAAACCCTTCATTTCCCACTGCTAAGAATGTAGGCATTGTAGAGCTTTGGGAAAGTTGTTGTTGTTGCACTGGTTGATCATTCCAGTGATGAGAAATGCTAGAGCCTTCATCATGTTGAAATATTTTAGGGGATTCCTTGTATCTATCCATTCTCATCTCCTTTATTTCTCTAGAAATTTATTGCATAGCTTTGAGAATAATCTTAGGAAACTCCTTCTCCTCATCTTCTCCTCCTGATACAGGGGTTTAACCCTTGTCTTATTTGTCATTTGTATAGTCAAACTTCTGATGTATTCTTCTTTGATACCTCTTCTCTCTATCGGTAATAGGATCTCCTTCTTCAAATGACATATTGGCTTTTAAATATGCACAGGTTGTGCCAAGATTATGCTCTGATACCACTGTATTATTCCCAAATGGGAAAAGTAGGAATATAGTGAAAAATGATGGAATAGCAGTTTTAAACATCATATAAAATCAAGAGGCTAGTATGGAGACCTTTCATTCATTATAATGGTAGAAAAATATGCATAAGAAATGGGACATAAGATGTACAATAAGATAGAACAAGCCTCCAATGGACAAAACCCTCAAAAGAGGTGCTGCTATTATATATCAAAGAGCTGGAAGACTGCTACAGCATTGCTTTAAAGGAACTACAATAGAAAATGAATATATAAAATATGTAGGGATGATATATGCCACAAAAGATAGATCTAATACAGATCTAGGCACTATACAACCTCAAATGAACAACCCCCAAAGGGTTTTCAACAAAACACCAAGATACAAGATCTGAATCAAATCCCTAGGGTTGAAGATTCACTACAACATATAGATCCGGAAAGTGTGGCTGATCTTATATAAGAAATAATGCAGCCTCCTCCAATGGATCTCCTAGATGAAATTTTGATACCTTCACTAGAAAACCTCCTCTCCAAATGGTGTACTAAAACCACCCTGCAACTCCTCCCTCAAAATAACGCAGATCTGGAAAGAAACTACATTGTAGGGTAAAATAAATAAGTGGCCTGATGCCAAGATCTGAAAATAAGCACAAGGGCCTTCCTTACTGTCCTCCTAATGGAAAGGAACCCTTCTCCATTGAAAATAAGCACTGAAGTGACCCAAAGATGGTCTCCACTGCTGCAACCTGCAAAACAACTCAACCCTCAGCAAGACTTGTGTTGTAGATGTAAGATGAAGCTTTGGCCAAATGCGTGATAGTGGAAGTGAAGTAAAAGACTCTTCCAAGAGCTACTCAATGAAAGAGGTGGTATTCCTGATCAGGAACACCCAGTGCTAAACATCACTTGCAATCTTAGCTAAACAGCCAAAGAAAGTTATATGTCTAAACAGACCATATATTCAGAAATATCATATACATCAACATAATGAATATGGTTTCCATCCTCTTCCTTTTATAAGATATGAACTTCCAAACCCTAAGCCCCATTCATTTATGACCCTACTTCCATGCAAGGTATCTCCATCTAAAACTGTGTTGTCCCTCATTGATTGCCACTCCTCCATGGATGCATTTTTGATTTGGTCAAAGTTGACCCAATCAAGATATTCCAGCCCCTTTTCACACCTAAGGGTGCTCAATTAAGTTGCCAAGATGTTTTCCTTTTACATTGGCATTGATTTATTCATTATTAAGGAGACTTATGGACCTCCATTGTCCTTTTATTCATTAAACAGAAAGCAAAAGAAAAATTTAATATTCCAACTAGCTCATGGCTAATTGGGAATATTACAATTTTATCTCTATCATCCTAATCTTCAAAGAGAAATGCATAATACCCATTTCCACAATAGTAAATGTTTTTGGGTTCATGAATTTCCTGGTTATTAAAAACCCAGTCTTCAACGGCTTCATAACTTGGTCATAGACTAGTGGACTTTCCCATTAACCATTTTTGCTTCAAGAGCACCACATTATTTTTTGTTGAGGAGGAAAACCCAAAATATAAAGAAGGGTTTGATTTTTCCTTCTTCACAAATTTATTTGGGACACTTATTGTTCCTTCATTAAAGCACATAACCAACAAAACAACATATTGAAACAATAGCCTTAATCTAAAAATCCATAATAGAATATACCATTGTCGCAGTAATCTGACAAAACATAGGCTTCGGGGATGGCATCAATAGGAGCTTGAATCAGTCACAAGAAATCAAGGTGGCACAACCTTGTTCCCAATTTCCTTAAACCCACGTGGAAACCATGACTAATCCCATTAGAAATCCACGTGCAAAGATTGAAGGGGTACAAAAGTTCATACAGGCAGCAACTGTAAATGAAGGGCTTCGACAGAGGCTCCAAAAAATGAAGGAATCCTTAGTGCCTAGGGAAACCCTGCCACCAAGAGAAGGTTATCACACAACACCAAAACATATCGACCTCCATTTACTGGTAATGGCATAGAAATCCTACTATAATTACTAACAATACATAAGTAGCATTACATAAATGTAGTTTCAATGATTGGAATACAATGCATGTATTTGTCACCAACACATTTTCACTGTGTGTCAGAGTGTTGGTAGTAGTTGGTTATGTTATTAGTGGTATGAGAATCACTTGGTGTGTTTGGCATGTAAAAGTTGAGCATTGGATCGAATGATATATGATGGTGATATTAATGTTAATACATTTCTTTGTTAATTTCATGGAATGAGAAGTTTATCAAAAGTAATAGCACTGAGTCTATCCAATTTAACATGAAGTATAGTGGTTTTGTTAAAATTGGATACTCTAACAAATAACTTGTGTGTTAACATAGAAATCCAAGCCAGTGATTGGATAGAAACACTCAATATGTCAAATATGAATGGAGGAAGACAATATTTATGCCTTATGTTATTATCCCTTGCTAGAAATTTGTAAGAGCTGCAATATTTTGTAATGTAAATTCATTCCTAAGTTTGCTTAATAAGAAATGTTGTAGCCGGAAATGAGTTCTAACTATGTGTTTTTCTCCATGAATTGTTTGTTGAGTGGTGCACTACAAGTCCACTTTGGTGTGTGCATAGAAAATGAAATATCGAGATGAATAAATCTTGTAACCATACTAATTTCCTAGATAATTGGAAAGTACAATAGATGGAATCCATCTATCTTGATAAATGGAAGTAGATCCATAGGATGGCCAATTACTCTTTCTTCATGGTCATATTGATGCTAAGCCCTTGAGTACAACAGGTTCTCAATTAATATGAGGCATTAGTTCTATAGTTGGTTTCTAGCTAGTATGTGATGTCATCTTTATAGGTGAAGGGAGGAGCATGGACACATTTTGAGGTGGAAGTGAATGGAATTTTTCTCACTTGAGAAAAATAAGTGTTGATTGCGAACTAAATTTTTGAAAAGGAATGGAGATTTTGTAGTAGGGAGGACAGAGATGTCCTAGATATAGTAGAGAGATATTTGGGGTTTAGTTCAAGGAAGGTAAGTGATAATGCTTGTGGAAGCTCCATAGTAGTAGAGGATATAGGTTGTGGTAGAAATAGAGGTTGGATGATGGTGGACACACTAAGTTAATATTTTGTTAGATGAATAATAACATATTTGTGACCATATTGTAATGATATATACACATTGTAGTTATATAAAGTCTATGATGTTTTGATGTAGTGATCCTTGAAGACTTTTGTACCTGGTACCTCCATGAGATAGAGTGTTTAATAATTTATATGTAACATGTAAAGGGAATGTTGCTATAAGACCTAAAGAGGCATGTCTAACCCTTTGTCATGTTTCCTTGGTAAATTGGATATCTTGTCTAGTATAGTTTAGTAACCTATGTTAGGGAGTTCTTTAACATTTGGAAAAGTGGTACATGTGTCAGTTAGATTCTCTATAAGGTGATGTTTTACATGCAGTGGGAGTTCATCAATATTTTTAATGAACCATGTTCATGAAGGACATACTACTAAACTAACAATTGTAATGGTTGGATACCCACGCATTTCAGAGGATGGTTGTTTCTTTAGATGAATGTTGATAGTTTGGTGATGTATGCATAATTAAGGTACCATAGTGAAAGTGATAGGTTCAACTAGAGGTAGGATTTTTTTATCATAGGGTTATTCATGGTGAATAATTTGTTGTATAGAGGAAGACATTGAAAACCTCAACAGATGAAGATTAAGACAAATAGTCCTTAAGGGGGAGTGTTGGAGTATGTAAATTTGACTTCTCTTATGTGTGTGATCATATTTGGTTGTTTTGATTATTGTTCATATTAGATAGTTTTGTTTCTCTATAGAGAGAGTATATTCTTAGTCTCTAGGAGGTTGTTAGGTCTATTTGGATGTGAGATATTCTCTCCAACTAGTTAGGTTCCTAGATTAGTGTGTGGTTGAAATTCTCTTTAAAATTTGATAATATATCTATGTTTATTTGTGAAATCTAGGGAAAATATTTATATTATATCATATTAAAATAAGTAACATCAAATAGGCTTGCTATGTTTACTAGCCTAACACAAGGGAAACTAGACCAAAAGCATAGAATTACTACCTTTTACAAACAAAAGGTTTGAAATTAATAAATAAATACGTCACATAGTGCTTACTAAAAATAATATAGCCTATTACAGCTTGAGATATTATTCTATCGTCATTTATCATAAAAATAACAAAATCAAGTGTATTTTCGGTTGTCATAACCAAAACTATTCAATGGGGTATTCCACTTGGATTATAACATGTGGGTTTATATCCTCATTAGGATCTATGATTTCTAGATTGGAAATATTTCTTACCATTGTTTTCATTTGGATATCTAGCTTTCTGATTTGTTTTTGAACCTCATCCACGCATTGTAGAATCTCTTGTTTCTCCTTTGATTGCTCCAGAAACACCTTTCCCATTATGATTTTTAGTTGCCAATAGATATCCATCATATGCATTTATCTAATTTGCCTCAAATTTGTGTTTCCTATATCTGGAACCCAATTTTCAAACTATTCCAAGACCTCTTCATTAGTAATGAAATTTCATTCAATATTGGCTTCTATGTTAGCATCCTCAATTTCCCTTTAGATCACTAGAGGGGTATTATTGTAATAAACCTATGTCAAGTTGTTTGTTGTTTAATATTCTCAGGAGGTTGATGGACCACTGCCCATGTGATACTCGCTTATGTTGGAAAGCTTCTTCCTCAAGGCCTGGTATTCCATCAATGAAGAGAAAAGGACATAGTGAGAAAATGAGGGGTGAAAATAACCCCATGAAGGAATGGACTTGAGATCCTTGAAGCTAAATTTTAGCCCAAACCCATAGACTACCCATCGCAGGGCCAAAACCAAAACCAATTTTCAAGCAAAGGCGAGATAAAAAAGTGTAGAAAAAAAAAATTGAAGGAATTAAGAGAGTGGGGACCTAAAAAAACCTTCTCTCATAGTAAACTTTCCAAGCTCCTAAAGTCAAGAACGGGAAAAAGGCTTAGAAAATATGTCCACAAAATCATTTCCATAATTGATAGGAAACCACCAAATTAATTCATGGGGTAAATTCAAAAACATTGATCACTACTACAAAGCTTCGATAATAGGGAAAAGGAGCTAATAAAAACTAGACTTTAGGGGAATAAAAAAACCCATGAGCCATAGGATATTGTAAGGAAAAAGCTCAAAACTTCAAGAGGGCCTAAATTGAACTAAAATGAGCCAAAGATGAGAAAGAAGAGACTATAGAGAGACACAAAAGATACTAGAAGAGACCAAACAGAAACATGTAGCCTTTATCCCATTTAACATTCATGGCCTATAAATTGCAATTATGTTTAACAATTAGTTGGCCAAGAATAATTGACTTACTGAGTACTAGCACAAACCAGTGCATAAAAGCCAAGGGATGTTGATATGTTGAATGATGTGATTTTTAGGGAAGTCCTGTGTTTCCTTATTCCAACATTCCTACAAACCAAATTCCAAAATGATGTTGCATGTATCCTTCATAAATGTTGTGCTATCATATCTCCTTTGAGTGCAATGCTACCCTCTGGGATGAAGCAACATCATCATGTGGAAATAACTAAACCCATGAACCTCTGCACTTGCCAATATATTACTTGTGAATAGTGGAATTCACTTATTTATATGCTACTACTAATTGGATGGGGGTGTTGTCCTTCAATTAATGTTCATTTGACCACTCATCACACATTTATTCTTAAATTAATGCTCCCTACCATAGGGATAACATATCTATGTTAATAACATCAAACAAAAAAACCTTTAATAAACTTTATTTTCAATAATTATAATTATAATAATTTTTCATCTTTGTTTAAATGAAATTTCGTTGAATGTGTATTCTTGTAATTCAACATTTAAATAAGAATATACACATATTATAAAGTCCTTCCCCTAGATATGTTCATTTTCTTGTAAATTTCATCAATTGATTTCTATTGATATCAAAAAAAATTACATTGGTAAACTTTCATGCCCACACCACACCTGGAGGATCATGACTACCTTCCAGGATAACCAAAAACAAAACTGATCAAAACACTACCGAGACTACACATAGCCAAAGGATTACATATTTAAATAACCTAGATTGACTGAAGTAAACAACATACTATAACTAACCTAACAAAATGAAAAACTAGGAACCACTGACATTACTGAAAAACAAAAGTATAGGGGTTACAAAAACAACGAGTAGCTTCCAACAACTAGAACTAGAAAGCATGCACGGTGGACATGTTAGTCCAAAATGATAATTGGTGAGTGAGGAGAAGATTTTACATGGGAAGTCTTCAAAGGTGGCACATTGATGACTACATCCTCATCATGATGGTCAATGGAGTTTGTCTCTTAGTTTGAGACCATGAAGTGTTCCATTTGATTCAATCTGACTATTATATCATCCAAATCATACCTAATGTCTCTCAGTTTTAGGCTTAATCTCCCCATGTCATGCAAAGAGCTTATAGTTGTCAACATGTTTGTCAGGAATTACCATGTTGGGTAGTGTTTGCATATGACACTGTACTGTTATATAGCGGAGGAAATGTAGTCTTCTCTTCTTGAACTTCCCTATATCAGGAAACCATTTGAGGTTGCTACCATGAATTTCTAAATCAGAATGATATTTGAAATCCCCAAAGTCCCTTACCTCCAAATGTAGAATCTCCTTTATAACCTCCAAGGGAGCCAAATCGAAAAAAAATTCCACTGATTCCCACCCAAATAATCGTTGATGCTTGGAAGAGGATGCCCTTGGAGCACCACCCCTGCAGCTAGGGAGTCATTGTTGAGGAGGAATTTACACAAAATACCTGCAAACAAACCACCATACAACCACTTGAGCTAACTGAATGACCAAGTTATGACTAACCACAGGATAGTAATACCCAAATATAACAAAATATAAAAATTTATGAGTGAAAACTTTAGTATAAAACAAAACTTCCACTCACAAACAACGTTGTGAATGATTAACTAATTGCAATGAAAAATTACTTGAAACCCCTTACCAAATAGGACCACAATTCATTTCAACTACCTAAAAACACATAATTATTTAGGACCATAGTGTATCTAGGTTTGATATGTTTGAATGAACAAAGAACAAGTGGGGGCGTAGTCTCTTTCAGAACCAGATGGAGAAGTCACCTCAGTACTAGACTCTATATACCAACACTAGGCAATTAAAATAAATTCCTACGAGGTCAAAGGTCTGTGATGTCATAGAGGGAAGTACAAAAACCAGTTCAAAGGAGGGAACCAACCTTGAGTTATGTAAGAATAACACAAAGAACATTGATACCTTATGTGAAACAAAAGGCAGCCCGGTATAGAACTTAAAACCTAAAGGAAAAATACTATGGGATGCAGAATTACCCAATTTTTCAACAAACCAAAACGTCACCCTACTAATTTGACTTAAGAAATTAACAATGTACATAGACCTCCTGTGACTGTAATACAGTCAACTGGTGACCACAAACGAGAGCAAAATTGTTGCAACTAAAGGACATCAACCACATAATTACCACCTTTCCGCCACCCTGAGACAATGGTGGAACTTACATAAATAACTACGAATGTGATGTATCTGATACCAGAAATAAACCATGCCCTTTGAAATTCTCATGATGGAAGCCAAGTGTACTTCATACAACATGTCTCAGTTGTCGGGAACCCCCTAGATATGTTTGTTTCTCAGCCATATAATCTATATATGGAAAATGAAAATTTCCTTTTAAATAATGGAAAAAAGTTAAAGATCTATGAAGACAAATGGACCTGTGTAATTACATGTACTAAGAATTCATATGAATATTTTGTAAGTTCATTAATGAATCTGGTATTTTCGTAAATTCTTGTGATTTATCTTTATTTGTTTTCAAAATGTAATGTTTAAATTTGTAACATATTTCAATATATTTTCAAAATATTGGATAGGTGAGAAGCACAAGTTAGGATATGGCAAAGTAAAAGAATGATCTCGAAGCAGAGGTAATATTTTGAACTTGTAGGTGACTGCCTTCGATTTTTAGCCACATTTTTCAATAACATTAAATCAAGTACCATTTTCCTATTTTTGCAACATTTTTATTTAACATTATCAATTATTAGATATTATGTCTGGTATTTTTGGGGTCTAATTTAAATCTCTATAAAATTTCATGGATATAAATTGAAGTGTAATGAAATATTTGGTTGTCATGAATAAATAAAATGATAATCACATTATAACAATAATAGTGTAATTTAGAAAGATATTAATTATACTATTGTAAATTAATAATGATATCATTAGAAATCAATTTTATATAATTGAAAATCAATAATTATGAAAATTGATAATAAAACATTTTTCTAAATGAAAAATGGAAAATATTATATTATTTAAATGGTGTACCTAAATTCTAATAGTGATTTACATAGATCTTACATTGTTCGAGGGTCCATTGCTAGGCTTCCCCTTGACTCTACATAACATAGAGTACTATGTATTACAAAAAAGACATTCTAGATTATTCTACATGTTTCCCTCTTGAAAAAAATGTTTTGTAACCTTATGACTCTAAACAATTAGTGTACTATGTATTACAAAAAAGACATTCTAGATTATTTTACATGTTTCCCTCTTGAAAAAAATGTCTTGTAACCTTATGACTCTAAAAAATTGTAATTGTTAATAAAAGACATGCACATTGATTGCTTCATCTTGCTAGTCCCTTCAAGTGGTTATGGTTGCCTCTGCAAAATCTCAGTGCATCTAAGGAGGAGGAGGAAGTTATAGGCTCTAATTCAAAGCCGACAATGCCGAAGGTTTTTTGATGCAATTGGCTATAAGCGCGGTAGCCAACAATTCCTCAAAAAAAAAATTGGGGCTGAGAAAGAATATACAAACTAAGGTGATATGTAAAGTTGTTATTTTCACTAACACAACATCTTCATCCAATGGGTGTTTGTGCTTGAACAATCTAGGTCCATGATGGGGTTCGCATATGAAAAACAAGAGGAAAGAGAGAGGCCATGTTGATGGAAAAATAGCTCAGTGTGTTTGGTTATGGAAGAAGAGTGTGCAACCCGGTGCTGCACAAATACATGGAGAGAGAGCGTGGAAAAGGTGATGATGAGCAAGATGTGCCAAGATGCAACCAATGGTCTCTGCTTGGAAAATGATTCCCAGGTGAGATGTTGTCTTTGGGAAGGAGATTAAAGGCATTAGATTTTTTGTGGCTTTAAACATACTCCCACATAAAGCAATGACTTTCCTTTGCTAGATGATGTAGTATCAGATAATGCAGGAAAATTTGAATTCTCCTGCAACTCAGCTCCGAGTCATGGAGACTTGTACAGAATTTGGAACCTAAATAGGGACTTTGGCATCTCAATAGGTTCTATCCAAATTCAGTCTTGATCTATTTGGAATTCCAAATAAGAATTTTACTCAGCTTTATTGTAAATGATTTCTATCATTCTCGTTTTCTTCTTTTGTAATATCTTGTACAGATGAACTATCTTCCAATCTAGATTACATGCACATGCACATATTTATTCTCTCAAATAACTTCAAAAATTAATATTCATGATTCAAACAAATCGATGCATGCATTGATTAACTAGATCAATTTACCTATTCTACAATTTCTTAATTTCTTGTTGATATGATGGCAATTTACCTCAAATTTCATTTCCACTCCAATGATTTACCTCTTCGAATTTGACCACACATTGATCAAGGATCAAGGCTTATTTTCTTGTGCACATATTGTTAGCATCCTCTTTTGGTGTTGGATTGTTGCTCAAAGTAGAGCACCTTGGACAGTAGCCGCACCATGGTTCGATTCTTTGTTTTTTCATGAACACAATAAATGTATGAAAACTTTATTGCATTAATTAAAATATGTATACACACAAATAATAAGAAACTATCTCGTCCCAATTCTACATTCATTTGGTCATTCTCTATTTTATTTACATTTACTCTCTTTATTATTTCCTATAGGATTACAATTGATAGAATTTAAAAACATCACAAAAAAATTTAAATCCTAAAATCACTTCATAAATCACCCATTAAACACTCCATAAATCATATGTTTCTGAGTCCTAAAATCACATTAATCACCCATAAATCATATTTTTATAAATTATAAAATCAATTAATCTATCCCTAGAATCTCTCATGCATTACAAAGCATTTTTTTTTATCTTATGGATACAATCTTTTATATCCATATATTTTCTAAAACTATGACTCATCTAGTTCTAAAAATCATAAAATATCTCAACTCAAAAAATACAATTTATTTACAAAGAATAATATAAATTCACATTCTTGGTCGTCCCTATGGGCCTATCCTTATGCACCTCTTATCTGCTCTCTTTGCTGTGTTTTTTTCCTGTATCTCACTCTGTTGCACTCCTTTTGCTGCGTTCCTTCCTCCCCTTTTTGCATTGGCCTCTTTCCCCACATTCCCTTCATAGCTTCTACTCTATCCCATTTCCCTCCTTACCTACTCCTGAATTTCGCTCCCTATCTTCTCCTGCTCTGTGCTTTCTGTTGTCCTGCTTTCTCCTTTTATTCCCCTCCCTTTTCTGCCCTCCCTTCCCTCCATATGGCTCACAGCGAGAACTACTTTCACTATGCGGACCTGCAAGAAGAGTTGGAGCAGATCCGTTCCCATCAAAAGATACTCGACGAAAAGCAACAAGTAGATGTGAATATCCTAGATGAAAGGCAGCAAGCAGATGTGAAATTATTCCTCCATAGGGTAACTTCACTCCAGCAGTAGTTCAATGATCTCTCAAACCAGTGTGCTCATGCTGAAGAATCAGTCCAAATCCTCAAATACATGATTGAGAAACGCTCAGCCCCAAGCTCCAATTCTAACAATGCGAGAAATGTTGGCAATGAGTATAACACAGATGCCTCAAATGGGCGCCCCATAAGCATAAATTGATCTCTGCCTCTCTTCTTAATCATGTCTTTCAAGTTTGTCTTTCTTCTCTCATAGTTTGTCCGCTTCTATGCATTATCTATATTCCAGTACTTTTTGAACAGCAAGAGCAAAGAAGGTGTAGCATTTTGTTGTAGCTACTTTCTTTGTTTCTCCTCAAGAAATCTAGCATGTAACAAAGGAACTTTTCCTTCTCTTTTTTGGAATACAAAATAGCACCCGACATTGTTAATATATATATATATATATATATATATATATATATATATATATATTCACATTGAAGGTGTCTTCTCATAGATAAAGACACTTTTTTAAATTTTTTTCACATTGAATAATTAATGGTTTGGAAGCTCTAATTCTCCTTCATCTCAAAAGGATCAGATGATGGAGTAGATAATTTATTCAAGGAAGAAGATTTGTGTTTAGACTGGCCAACTGATTTTGATGAGAAGTCTATAGAACTTTCATGATGAACGAATGCAATATATTTTGCGAAATGTTTTTGGAATGAAATGGGACCATGAGTTGGCTTTGAGGCATTGATATATCTTTACATTCGCTAAGAGAGAGAAGAAATTGATGAAGAGAAGGGGATGGTGTTATATCCCTTGTATCTTTGATCGTGACTAGTGGTTGTCTTCATTACGTATTGCACAATTCTCATGCATAGAACAAACTATAAAATCGTGAGACTATGGATAATATATTTTGTGATGCATAGTCATTACTTTTAGTATTAGATATTTGGATGAATGTGGAAATTATAAAGGCTACTACATATATCATCAATGGAATATAACCACATGTACGGTGAAAGAGAAGTACGTAGATTCAAAAGGGTGCACGCAAGGAAAAGAAGGTGTTAGTAGGGTGTGCGCAATGGATAGTTGGGTGCGCATTGTGATAAGATTTTTCTCCAACAAAATTGTGCAAGGAATTGTGACGGGGAAACCACGACCCTATAAGAACCCATAATTATGTACAACAATATTTAAATTTTGGTTTCAAGACAAATTTTTCCAAAAAATTGCACAATCTATTTATGTTAATGTCATTTTTATTTTTACTATCATGTTGTTATGTTTTTTCAACTTGCAACAAACCCATGCAGTGAAAAAATTATACTTGGGATAGGGAAATGGGCAGTGTTTATTAAGACCTCCACTAGTGTTTCTAGTTGGTCCTGCACAAATTAGCTGCCACATTGTTTTTTTAGTTGTCCCATAACAACAAAATATGCATAAACAAACAACAACAAAAGATGCATAGAAAAACAGAGTTTTGCAGCAAAGCCACCCAACAGACATAGAATCCAACAACACCGACAAGTGACAGAAGACAGAGCATTAAAGAAGATGCAACAAAAACTAACAATTGAAGAAGGGAGAATAACAAAGAGATAATTGCAGGCTACAATAAATAGAGTATAGTAGAGAAGGAGAGAGTGGGGCCTTGCGAGCGGGGGAGGATAGGATGCCCACAGAAGAAGAGAGGAGATGGGGTCTTTTGAGCAGGAGGTTGGGACTCCCATGGATAGAGGAAGAAAAGAGGTCTGCCAAGAGGGAGCACAGAGTAGAGCAGAGATTAGGGAGCATCTTGCAATTCAATGTTCATAGGTATCTTGGGATCATGCGGTGGCAACACAAGTGAGCATGGATGTTCGCCTGCACCTAGCTCGAGACGAGTGAGGATTTGTGTCAAGGGCATGTTGGAGCCCAAGTGTGAACTTGGGTTTATTTGGAAATTAAATGTAAAATATACATGTAAATGCATAATGAAAATGAGGAATGATAGTGAAATATACATGAAATGTAAATTAAATTTATGTGTCATGAATGTGAATGGAGGGAAAATCACTTGAAATATATTTTTGGTAAAATATTAAACTATTCCCTCTTAGGTTTAGGGTTAGGGGTTTTTGTATCGAGAGTTGAATGATATTTTAAAGTCTCTTTGGTAGAAGGTTGTGTACAACTTGAGTGTCTGAGGAGTTGTAGAGGCAGCACAACCTCCCTACCGCCATGCTAGGGAGGGATGCAACTTATGTAAATTTTGTCCATGTTAGTAAAGAGTTCGGATTATGTAGCAATGTATTGGCAAAAACTTAGTGCGTGTGTTTTTATGTTATATTTATGTTTTCATTTGTTGTTCATAGTTGTGGTTTAGTTGGATTTTTGGCTTATATTTTTATGAACAACAATTTTTTGTGTAATCTATTGTCCTTTAATTGCAGCAAAATGTTTTTATGTACAACAAATTGGGAAATGTTATGTGTTGGCTATTTTTGTTGTAAATAGGTGTTTTTATGTGCAATTTTTGTAGCCATTTTTCTTCTGGTTGGCCCTCCTAGCCATAGGGTTCCAACACCACCTGTGAACCAAGCCAAACAAAGAACTAGACCTGCACAAAATATAAATCTCTAGGAGATGGAGGAGTAGGTTGTAAAAACCACATACATGAATAGGTTATGAATGCCACACACAAAGATTTGATAACAAGCAATAAGAACCTTACTCTTGGGAATCAAAGTAATACTGAGATATGCGGGGGGGGAAGTATTATAATTATTTAACTAATAAAATACAATCAACATAACTACCCATTTACATTTAATTGGCATCAACATTGTTCAACCTTCTTGCCCCTAACAAGGTTAGTATTTTTCTCAATATAACCCAACCTATCCTAGAAATTTGTAGAACAAGGGGGGAGAAAATGAAACGAAACAAAAAATAAAATTAGAACCAAAGATAAGGGGATAGTACGTGAAATCAATGATTAATGATGGTAGGAACCCTCACACTACAAACTACAATAAAATAATCAATAAAAAAAAAAACCATTTAAGCAAAGAAATAACTACCAACTTTGCAACAAAATTCTTCTATGCACTTTGATTCATGACACCATTGCTCTAATCGATGATAATTTTGATGATGTTCACGATGTATATTTTATTAATAAGGCATGAAAACACTTATATGAAGGCTCAAGGGAAAATACTCACTTTGTTATTCTTTTTTTGGTGAGTTATTCTTTTTTTGGTGAACTTGAAGACATTCAACAACTTTCCAAACAAATGTCTCACACAAATCCTGAGGCATGAAATATAGTCCTTCATACATGAATACCATTTTTTTCTTTTGTTTTTAGTGTTAATTTTATAAAGGATGCAGTATGCATGAATATTCATGAATATTTTGTTTTTGAAGGTTGTATATTATTAGTTGATTCCCTGTTATGACCTAAGGGGGGCCTATATTGGGTTAAATGTATATGATATAACCCAGGGGGGCATATGGGATTAAATGTACATGTAATATGCATATGTGTATGTAATAGGTATATCCTAATAATTATTGGATCGTATGTTAAATGTATGGATATGAATATATGTATATCATTTATTCATTATGAGGAGATAGGATTTGGATGTATGAATTTATTTGGGTATTTGGAGGAGATTCTCCTATTATTATCTATATTGGAGTTGTGCTCCATGCTCACATTTTGGTACCTGTTGTGTATTTTTTATTTTTATGTATTTGGGTCATAACATTTGGAATCAAAGCTCATGATCTTAGGGTTTTGTTGCTCCAAACAAGTTATTGTGGAATTTTAGCTCTAACAATTTTTTTGGGGGTTTCAGATGGTGAAACTTGGATAATATTTAGAATACGTCTCGAACAATATTTGTTCAAATTTAAACCCTTGGTTTTCTATATTTTTGGATATTTTTTCCAAGGAAGTTAGGGTTTCTAAATGTGCATGAAAATAATCTCAAACAGATCAGTTCAAAATTCACTATAACTTTTTTTTTTCTGGGAGGTTTCAAATAGTGAATCTTTTAGAACATTTATAAAACATATCAAAAATATTTGATTTGAATTTTTACCTTTTTTCGCTATAATATCAAACATCTACTCCATGGAAAACACAATTCCTAAATACTCCTTAAATCAGTCCAGTACAAAATGCTTGTTATAACTTGTTTTTTGTGACGTTTTAGAATATGAAAATTGGACCACACAGAGGAATAATCTTGGGGAACATCTAATTCAAATTTCAGATCTTGTTTTTCTATAACATCATACATATTCTCTAAGGAATTCCAAGTTCCTAAATGCTCCTCAAATCAGTTTAGAACGGGTCAGTTTGTCATTTTTGCAATAACTTTTTTTCCCTCAGAAGTTCTGAATAATGAAACTTAGACCATATTAATAATAGATTTAGGGGAACATCTACTTCAATTTTCATAATTTGGTTCATTATACTTTGGATTTTACCCTATAGAATTCAGGGTTTGTGAAAAATCCTGTAATAAATTTTAGATAGGTCAACTTCACATTTTTGCTATATCTCCCCTCCTGGGACTTTTTAGACTATGAGATATTCAGAGATTATAGGAGACATGCAAAATTACCTCAGGTCCCTATTTCATAATTTTATTTGAAGAATTGGACACATGGCATGATACACAATTTTTCTTAGGGGATGAGAACAAAAACCAACAAGTTTTTAGAAATTTGCCATAATTTTCACCTAGCACATCAAATTCTAGTGTGACTTGTGGACTTGTAGAGAAGAATTATAAAAGTCATACATGTTGAAATTATATACTCAGAAGAGTTGAAATTACAGAGTTACACAAAAATAAACATTTGGAAACAAAACAATCTACAAATCAAGGTCTTAAAAGGTATGTTAACTTCAAGAATTGATTAAAATTTTGAAGATTTTTTATTGAAAAAATGGATTAATGACTCATAATGGAAGCAATGAATAAAATTCAAGATGAATTAAAAGAAGCAAAGGAAGAGATAAGGAATAAGGTTGATGAGATATCTAAGGTACAAAACCTTAATGTAACACTTATTAAGGAGATTCAACAATCAAAATAGGGAAATAGTCGCAAAGAGAATTAGAAAAATGTATTCAAAGGAAGAATTGAAAAATAAATATGAAGACATATGTATATTATGAAACCATAATAAGAAGCTATTAGATGGCATCAATAGATTTAAAGAAGTAAAGAAGCAGCAACAAAGTGAAGAAGAAGCAAGGATCTTACATGAAGAAACTACCAAAATACTTGAAGAGGAAATTTTCAAGAAGATTAAAGAAGCACTAGACATGAATAAAGTGAAATTATATTTGCATTCTAGAGTTGAAGAATGTTATCAGAATTTGATAAATGTGATCACAATGCAACTTGAAAAAGATAAAGAAGAGAATATTCAACGGTGTCATAAGAAGATACTTGAAGAAGTTGAACTCCACCTAGAAGATGTACATGTCAAGTATTATAATATTATTTCCAAGTATAGATAATTAAATACCAATAAAAGAAGATGGAGAATACCATTATATATTATAAGAAGAAAAATATAAAAATTGTTATGCAGAGTGAAGGAAATCCATCAAATTTGAAACCGTATCAACATCCTCATTTCCAAGAAAGATTTCAAGGAATACAAGAAGATCAATATCAGCATGATCAAGGAATATAAAAAGATCCATATCAATAATATAAAGGAACAAGATGGAGTAATCATTGATATTCATGGAACAATGCATCACCAAATCAGTATTCAACATTATGTTATCGAAGACCAACAACTAATACAAATTGGAGAAGTCACAAGAACAATACATGGAATCAAAGGAAAGAAGTATATGCAAAAACCAACCACGAAGAACTAAGACTAGGAAGAATTGAGTTAAGATGGATGGAATGGCATAAATGGTATGAAGAATGTAAGAATCTAAGGAAATTTTATTATTTGGTTTCATCACAAGTAACTCCCTTAACATCAAAGCTTTGAGAACAAATATTTTCGAAGGAGGGTACTATGTTATGACATAAGGGGGCCTATATTAGATTAAATGTATATGTTATGATATAGGGGGGCATATATGGGTCTAAATTTACATGTAATACGTAAATGTATATGTAACAAGGTGATCCTAATAATGAAGGGACCACATGTGCAATATGTGGATAGGTATATATAGAGAACATATATTCATTATAGGGGTATAAGGTTTGGATGTATGAATGTATTTGGGTATTCGGAGGATTTTCTCCTATTATTAATTTTATTGGACTTGTACTCCATGCTCACATTTTTTTACATGGTGTGCACCTCTGGTTTTTATGTATTTGGGTATTCGAAGGATTTTCTCCTATTATTAATTTTATTGGACTTGTACTCCATGCTCACATTGTTTTACATGGTGTGTACCTCTGGTTTTTATCTATTTGGATCATAACAATTGGTATATGCCCTAAGGGGGGACTATATTGTGTTAAATGTATATGATATGACCCAAGGGGGGAATATATGGGGTTAAATGTACATGTGATATGTAAATGTACATGTAATGGGTCCATTATGATAATAAAGGGACACCACGTATGTAGTGTATGGATATGTATATATAAAGAGCATGTATTCATTATGGGGGATAATAGTTGGTTGTATGGATGTATTTGGATATTCCTCATATTATTATTTGTATTGGAGTTGTGCTCCATGCTCATATTTTGGTACATGGTGTGTACTTATGATTTTTATGTATTTGGATCATAAAATGTCCTCCTACCACCATCAAAATATTATATATTATGGACAACAAGAAACAAAGTTGGAATGACCTCAATGTGGAAATAGTAGTTATTGAATCAATCATGTAACAAATAAGATGCACTGCAAGATTCTTAATCATATTCCCATAGTTCCATGTTTGGAAATTTTATTTAAGTGTAGAAACATAACATAATGGACTACCATGAACAAAAGAGAAGCGAAAGTGGTGTTGTGCAATTTCCTAGATATGGTACTACATTTAGGGACATCAAGGAAGCTAGCCAATTTTTAGAATAACCTTAGAAGAAACTATTAAAAACCACAAAGAATGGCATCTAAACTATGCAAATTGGAATTCAATAATAATAATCAAGATAAGTAATCACTTTCAGATCATATGTAATAATATATGGTCTGTATTTATATTCAAATCATTTTGATACATACAATATTTAATTTTTGTTTTCCTTGATGATTCATATAGTTTTTCAACACATAAATGAGCTTCTGCGGGGAACAAAAAGATACTCCATCCAATTTAGTAGGTTTCCCTACTATGAGCACCCACAAGTAACTCATTTATTTAATACAATGCATATTTGGAGGAATGTTACAAATTCATTGTGGATAATCTTAGATGGAAGGAATACAAGGATAAAATTGACAAAGTTTGCAATGATATTCAGGAAATCAAATAATGTAATTCAAAACTTGATTCCTTTTTGTATTGATGGAAAACTAGACTATATTCCATGGTGATTTTAGAGTAGGAAAGCAATATTGTAAAGGATGTCATTCAAAAAAATCAGTTTCCCATTAGTTTTCCTTCAATCATAGAGAATAAAGCCAAAATAGTTAGATCGGAATTTCACCATAAATTGGAAACATCCGAGGAATATCCTTGGATGATGTTGGATATACATGTCAATACCTCTAAAGGCTTTCTAGAAGATATCATTATGACATCGATGGGATGTATTGAAGGTCCTTTCTAAGTTTCCATTCATCTTATTGTTTGGAATCCATGGTTTTTTTAGGAGAATAAACTTTAGCATATTACATAAGTGCATTTCATTAATTTCCTTTTAGCTTCCAAAGTCACCAAATTTCAAGGTTAGTGTCCATAGTTTTTTAGGAAACACTTTATCATATTAAATATTCTCATAACATCCAAATAGACCATAAGAATGGAAGCTTAGTGAACCGCCACTTTCGAAAGATGAGGAGGAGGCCAACAAGGAGACAACCAGCACATACCAAAGATCAAATGGAGGGGGAGGTTGTGGTTCAAGATGAATTTGCCACTCCTCTATCGACGGGTCCATAAATAGAAGAACATCAGCCTTCGAAAAGTATAGGTGGAACCAAACGAGCACATTCCTCAGAGGGATCAAATATAGACAAAGAACCCCCACATCTAGAGGGAAATTCAGAACTAGCTTTGGTTCTCGTCGAACCGGATCCCAATGGATGGAAACGAGTGCAAAGAAGGAGGGGAAAAAAATCAACGCTATTTGTCATCCATGATTTATTTCTCTTTGTTTTTCTCTTTTTTTATTTAATTTTCTTGGCATATGCTCAGTTGTCCACAATTTTAATGACATGATATATGTGCCCCATGCAGCATACACGTTATGTGTGTTTGAAAAATGTAATTTTTATTTCTATTAACAGAAGTTACAGTTTTTTTTCTTGAGGATAAAACATTGCATATGTTCATTTCATTAATTTCCTTTTAGGTTCCAAAGTCACCACTTTATGGGTATTTTCCCATAAATTGAAAACATCCAAAGAATATCCTTGGTTGGTTTTGAATATACATGTCTATACCACCAAAATAGTTCTTGAGGATATAATTTTGAAATTTGTGGGGTGATATTTAAGGTATTTCCTAAGTCCCCATTTATCCTATTGTTTAGCATCCATATATTTTTTTAGGAAAATACACTTTATCATATTGTATATAGTCATTTCACTGATTTCATTTTAGGTTTCATTGTCACCAAATTTCAAGGTAAGATGGACCTTAATGTTATACATAGAGATGGTTCAAATAGATAATTTTATCTTATTAATATTGGTATCTATTGAAATAATGATGGATATCCATGTGATGGTTTGGTTGAAATAGAAATTATTGAGTAATATGAGATGATCATAAATCTAGAGGTGATGAGTTGGTGTAGACTTGATAACCATGTTGTATGTCCACATTATCACATCAAATTAAATGGTTGCAAGGTTTATCTAAATGATACAATGCATTTTCCATACTTTGTTTCTCATTTATACTATGCATCAAGAATTGCCTTCATTTTTTCTTCCCTTCTCCTATTTATTCTCTCATTATCTCGTTCTTCTTCTCTCGACATACATGTCTTGATGATGAGTCAAGTTTCTGACTCGAAACATAGACTTTAAAAATGGCACCTGTGGAATCAATTATGAAATATCATATTTCATAACTCAACCATATAAGTCACCCAAAAAACAATTTCAAAATAACATAAGTTGCATTTTAATATCTAATATGCATACCGTAATCCTTATGCGCAAGAACCGGTACAATAATCGCCATATCCAAAATGGGTTGTTAAGTATCATAAGGGACAAGGGTGGATTAAAGATTCTAAGACATGGGAACTAGAGGTTAGAGCACAATTAAGCTATATATACTTTATTAAGTCAGTTCTGCATTTTATATATCAATATATTGCATTTCTTTAGTAACATAATGCCATTACTTTTGATGATTTATGGAGGGCTCTTCTAAAATACTAATATGAAACTATTAGTTAAGTCATAAAATTATTGTTTATATATCTATATTACTATGATTTTTATTAGGTTGAACTTAGAATTTTCAACAACAACTTATGTTGAAATAACAACCATCTCTCAAGTAACTCATGATATGATAATTTAAGTACAAGACAAGTTGTTAATGCCATTATAGTATAGGAAATAATTGCATACATATAGTTGTAATGTATAGTAACATTAAGGACCACTTTGTAGATGCTTTATTTGATTGAACAACACTTTGTAAAAAATTATAGTCACTGATAGGATTATTTTTAAATCTCTACAACCATTGGAATTCGGATGCCCTAAAATTACAACTAGGGACTCTTATCTCATATATCCACTTTCTCTTTCTACTCCTAGTATAATTAGGACCTTCATAATAGCCTCCTTTTCCCTTCTTGATATAACCTTGGGGGCACTATATGGTATCTTTCTTTCCCAAACCCTAAAATTTCCATGGAAACACTAGTGAACTTAGACTTTTGTTTGATCCCACCTCCAAGTGCACCATCATCTAATACCTTGGAGCTAATTGCAACACCAACTTTTTTGTCTTAGTCCTACCCATGAAATCAAGTTGGGGGAAACAATAAGAAATATAGGGGCACCAAAACCATTATAAATAATGCAATCCTACCCATAATACCACCTAAATTTCCTTGTGGGAACATTGCTTTAACAATGTCATTCCACTTCTTACTATTCTACACTCCCAGAGTAGTAAAAAATCCTTTACCTACATGTAGTGACCCCATTTGTTCCCCCCCATTGAATATGAATACCCCACCTCCTCCTACAAAGGATCACATATACTTGTGCAACCCATCAGCATGCACCATTCACCATTGTTCCCTTTAGAAAACCTTCAACCAACATTCCTACCATTACCTAGAACTCCTTAGGCTTTACACATATGAGAGTATGGTTCACTAGTCAATCCTATTGTTGCATCCTTTAGTCGATCTATGCCAACATGTATTTCCCCCACTACACATGGATCACAGCAATAACATTGCCATGTATCACTAATACATGTCTACAAGTTTCATATTATATGATGATACATGATATTATTTCAACATGAGAATTCATCCATCACCACTATTCACATTTTTTCATAGCATTCCCTTGCTTGTGTTGAGATTGGAACCTCATTCCATATGCACAATTTTGAAATTGTGTTGGCTTTCCCTATTTCAATTCCCCTTGATCCCATATGGCATCAATATTGATTCCAATAGTCAATCATCCCTTCCTTTCCCCGCCATGTTATCTTTTTATGATACTTCGCATTTCAGTGCCAACGAAAAGACATTCTAGAGGCCATGGATAAACCTGAGTAAATGCGTGATAATTTACACCATCATTTCTACTTCCTCCCTTTGGACATTGTCACCCATTTAAACTAGTATATTGTTGTTATAAAATTCCCTATCGGAACTATATATCGGATTTTAGGTTTTAAAAGAAATTAATCACGAATAAAGAACACTCATAGCCTTTTACTCTTATATGGATCGGAATTTTTATGTACATCATGTCTCTCAAAGAAATATTTGATATCAATTCTCTGATTAAGAGTTCCAAATAGTTTTAAAAGCCTTAAAGTAATAAAGCACCTTTTCACGAAGTTAATAATTAAATTTTGCACCCCACATAAATACTACGTGTCATTTAGGAGTTCTCATATTGTGGGTTTATATATGAGAATCCTCAAAAAATCCCCAATATTCGATATTATCACTCCTCTAATACCCTCATCCCTCTGATACTTTGATATTCCTATTGCCCAATATCTTATATTCTACATCGCTCATCCTCTGATCTCCAATAAGCTCTTCATCCTGATATTGAAACAACAATATCACAATACCCACATTGTAACCTTGGATTGAATTTCACTCTTATGAAACCTCCGATAATGTTTCCCGCCTATCCACATAACTGTTACATAATAAAAAAATTATCGAGAAAAATAATTTCACTTGTTTTAAGGTTACAACCTAAAGATTTATCCGATATCAAACCTATGATATGTTGAACTGTACAAAATCCCATGGGAACCAACGTTTCATTAATTAATGGACAAGGGAAATTAATTTATATTTTTGAAGTCATAAAGGATTTGATTTGTTGTGACTTAATATCGATAGATTTTTCTCATAAAAGGACGAATTCATATCAAATAAGTCATTTTCCTTAGTGAATTATTCAATTAAGAAGTTTTTTCTCATTCTTGTGTTTTCCCACAGGCTAACCCTGACAAACGGAATGCAACGAAAATGTCTAAAACTACTAAGGAAAATAAGAAGCCTACGAGACAACAACAGTCACCTCCTCCTCTAGAAACCATTAAAATCCTCTTCTTGTTTACAGACACCACATGAACTCCAGACGTTGGAACTTCTTCATGGTAAAATATGTATAAGCTATTTGAGGATGAAAACCATAGGGTAGTAGAGAGAAAATCCACAACTGATGATTCAACCTCAACCTCTGAGTCAACCTGGAGCGATGTCGCCAATTATTTTCTGCACAGAATTGCGGCCCTACAAAAAATCTTTCCATACACAGACATGATTAAATGGGTCATCTACAATTTTAATATTTCAGAGTGAAGTTTTATAACTTATAATAAAACAGTAATTGGGTCATCTACCAGTGAGGATTTAAGGAAAATGTATCAACTATCGCCACCCCAAAAGAAGTACAACACAGAATTTGTGCAAAAGTTCATGAAGGAAAATGAAGATCAAGCAGATCCCATCAAGTAGTGGAGAAGAGATCCTAACAAACACAAGTGTGATGATAAGGGCATGTATTCTATTGCCTCTCTTGTTGGGCCATACTGTTTTATGGCTTCCATGATGTGTAGGATGTATGGATACCCTAATACTCAGAAGTTCTCAAACCAGTGGGTACCTTTGATAGATGTTGCCCCATATGGATACATAATGGATTGGACAAATATATTATCTGATAGTATTTCTTCCTAAATCTTTAATTATAGAAACAAACACAGTTTTTCTCAAAATATTGTGCCCCCATTCTACATGAGTGCTTATATAATGGATGTTGTCTATTTTACCCCTAATTTTACATCTATGGGATGGAAATGGACCATTGAATACACTACGCCCATACAATTCTACCATGATATGTTGTGGGAGTTTTTCCATGGAGTTATGTTATCGATCTATCAAGATGTCTTTAAAGAGAAAACCCCCAGAATTTCCAAATAATCCAATAATGACTTGTTATATAGGGAGATGGTTTAGTGAGGAATCCTTTACTTATATCTAGGTTTTTGGTAGTCTAGCCAACCCTCATGTGTTGTCTCTCTACGTGCCTGATAAGATATTAGCTTGAGAAATATCTTATCAAACTGTTGGAAATGGCCTCTCTAGAGTACTGAATCATGCTAAAAGACTATATGGCATTCCTTTCCTATTTCCTGTGGATTTTATGCCCTGGAAAATTTCAAGCATGTTGTTCTTGAAAATTATTAAACTCAATGTTTAAAATTCTCAATTGTCCCCAACAAACAGTTTGATCCTAATGATACCACTAATAATTTCACAGCACTATTCAAAATAAGGCACTTTATGCATGAACCTGATAAATATGATGACTTATTTGAATTGGCCTCCACTTATTCACAAGTTGACAAATTAGCAGCAGCACAACTTATTCTTGAAGAATTGGTTGAGTTTAACCAATATCAGAACAAAAGAATAGCTAATCCACCTTTGAATTTGTTGATAATTCCTCAACAAAACACAACAAGATAAAGCCTCAACTATTTTAGCAAAGGATATTGATGCATCTAAAGCCAACGAAACGAATTTCTTCATCTATTGATCACTCTAAAGAACCTCAAACTAAAAACAAATGGATGAGATTTGGGAACAATTTTACTAGGCTATACATACAACACGGACTCAATAATTAAATACTCCAATGCAAAAGGAAATTACATAGACCCATGAAGTTACTGGGAAGACCTCACTCACTACTAGGGCTTCCGATAATTCCATGGACACTGATGATTTGGAAATCATCCCAGCTTTTACGACCTCACTAGTCATCCTGAAAATAGAAGAAATCCCTCCTCTTGATGTATTTTATATTCATAAACACAAATTTGTGGTCAACAGAGAGAGAAAATGAAGGAGAATCGATCAATAGCAGGCCTTAGTTCCTACAGATACTTATTTTCAAGTAGTATGGAAAGGTGAAAAATACACCCCTACAGAAGATCTTGGTAGGCTCTCACAGTTTGTAGGAGCATATGCCACTGCCACCATTGACCAAGCCTCTTAAGTACAACAACTCCTAAGGGAGAAACATGAAAGAATTGTGCATCTATAACAAAGTCTAGAGAATGAAAAATGGATCATTGAGCGATAATGGCAAGCTCAACTTATAGATATTCACAAGAATGTCAATTATTTGAAGCTTCAACATGAAGATGATCTGAAAAGCAAGGACACACAAATTTAGGAGCTACAACAAAATATAGAGTAGTTGAAATAAAATCCTGAGATAGATGAATTCAAGAAATAAGCAGGAGAACTAAGCACTCTCTTTTCTCAACAGCAAGTTATGTTATTCCAGAAATTGGAAATGATCAATGACTTGTGCAAATCAAGTGATTCATTAGTGAATCAATTATTTGATATAAGGAAATATTATGAGGAGATCGAAGAGAATATTTCTGATTACATATCTTGGCAAGATACCACTAAAGGGAGATCAGTTGATCTCCCAAGAATTGAAGAATCACAAAAGGAAATCGTTTTCAACAAATGGGAAATCAAACTAAAATGTGCATAAATGGTGATTCTTAGTGCGAGGAACATTTCCAACAATCTCGTTGAAACTGCCACTGAAAATCTGCTACAAGCCAACCTAATTCAGGAATTCCCTAAAGGAAATTTACCAGATGTTAAATTATTAACCAAAACATGGCATGAATTATATAAAAAGAAGGTTGAAAGTATAAAGAAGTTGTCAAAGGTTAAACTATAAATCCATTGTCATTTCTTGGTCAAACCTCACAACCAATGGCTTATGTTGAGGTGTCTCTCGAATAAAACTACTCATCTACTTCTAGCACTCCGTGATGCAATATTCAGGGGACAAATATGCATGCATCCTATTCATCCTCCTGAATTGAAACCAATGGAAGATATATGCGAGCTTCAAAAACAAATGGGAGAACAATCCTCATCTCAAACATAGTCATTCTATTGCAACATAAAATATATTATTGTCCTTTACTTTATTTTAAGGATCATTTGTTGAAACCACTCCAGTATTTTATGTTACTTTTCTATAATTGTATTTTGATTAGAAACTATAAATCCTCTTCCTTGTAATGAGGAAGGGGTTTTGAATTTTGGGAAGACAGCTTTTAGTTTGCACTATTGTAATTATGAATAATCTTAATAGAAAAATGAACCATCATTGTTTCTCTCATGAGAAGAGTCATCATATATCGAGTATTACTATCTGTCTATTATTTCTTTGTTTTAATGAGATTAATGGTCATTTTAAATGTGATTATCATATATATGTTTTACAAACAATTAGGCAATATCACTATTGAAGTGTATGGTTGTAATATTTTAAATATATATATATATGAACAACAAGATAGTTTATGCGATATGTTTTATAAACTAATTTAATTAAATATTTATCTAAATTAGCTATCTTTATTTTTTTTCACCTCATAAAAAATTTGATGATCTATAATTTCTTATTTTATATGAGATCTTTTAAAATTCACATGTAAATAGAGAATTGTCCCTGGATATACTTAGTTTAAGTCTATTTATTCTTATTTCATTAGTTTTAATTACATTATCATATTTACACTTCTATAACCCATCCATTTATATATTTTTCAAGGGAAACTAGTCCCATTATCCCCAGTCAGAGCCACCACTCCAAACGAAAAAGGAGTTTCTTTAAGTTCCCGATGGTGTGGTTTTCCCCAATGTTGAGGCAGATAATTTCTAACCTACAAAATTTTTGGTTCTAGAAGGAGGGCCTATAGAGTATGAATAGAATCAAGATTTAATCCTAAAGCAAAACACCATCCAAAGAGTCAATCCCCCTGAAAATCCCCTCCAACTTCAAGATCCCATTAAAAATCACCCACCCCTAGATCTGAAGTTGTTGAAACAACCACAAAATCTCCTAGCACACTTCCTAAGTCACTTGGTCAATCTTCCACTCCACTACCTCATGAATCACCTGAATTTCATCCTTGATCCAACCATTAGAAGGAATTTCTATTTTAGGAGAAAGAAATTTTTCAGTTCGAAGTCTCTGAAGGAAGTGTATCATCATATTTAGAAGTTTCTCATGTATTGACCCGATCTCAGAGTGAAAAACTTCGAATTAATCCTTTTGAGTTCCCACTACCCACTCATTGATGAAAATTAATTTCCTCAAAAACTCAATCTTATACTAGTGATATTACATCATCTTCCCCACCTCACACTCCTTTATTAGATCCTTCAAATCCTTCTCTACCTTCTTATTACCATCCGATAAATCCTTCCATCCACATTCCTCTAACGCAATCAACTAGTGTTATCATAATCAGTAGCACTATAGGGGAAAATTCTTCATCCACACAATCATATTCAACCTTTGGATCATATACATATTCCTCTATTCCTACAAACCCCAGAATGGAAAGCATACCTTGGACTAACCTTGGGGCAGTCGAAATGGCACCACCACTCCATCCTCTACCTAAACATCTAGAGAGATGGTTACCAAAGTATAATCTCGATGATGGACTGCCTACTAAGAAACACCTTCATAACTTCATGTTGGTCATAAACCTTAATGGGGTTGCAGAAGAGGATTGTGTAGTCAGACTTTTCCCTTATACTTTTGAAGCATCTGCAGGGTCATGGTATTTCTCAATAACACCAGTCTCAATTAATGATTGGGATACATTTGAAGAACAATTTTTGACAAAATTTGGAGATGATCACACAACAGTTAGTTTAATCAATGATCTATCTAATCTCAAAGCTAATTCAAATGAGAAGATCAAATATTTTAACTCTAGATCAATAAATTGTTAAATAAAATTACTGAGACTTCTAGACCCGGTGATGATGTGCAGATCGAACGGTATATCTCTGCTCTTCCTTCTAACATTGCAATATTCGTTGATAGAGCTAATAAGGCAGCTTTGATTGAGAATATGAAAGAAGCTCTATATGTGGAGAATAGAATTATTGCTTTAGAAAAGAAAATTTAACTCGAAGAAAGGAAAACTAGGATGGTCACTTTCAAAGATGAATCCAAAAAGAAAGCTCCCAATGATCCTTTCGATTTGGAATGATTACAAAAATCCTTCAAAACGATGTCTAATGAAATGGTAGAGATATAAAAACAAGACGTTGAATATTCAAAAAGGCCTTTCCATTCTTTTAAAAAGACTTAGTCATCACAATCTCAACCCCATGCCATTATATCAAATGCAAAATATGATCAGATGAAGAAGAATAAGAATCAACCTTTTCCGCTGAAGAATCATAAGAGGAATAATTAGTTGAAGCTCATGGATTATGGGATTTGATTCTAACCACTTCATAGAATGCAAAGGAAGAAGAAGCCCTGTCAGTAAGGACTAGAAGTAAGGTACATGTCGATGCTCTTTCAACAAGTAAAAAATAGAAGTCCCCTACTCCTCCAACTAAAGAAAAAACCATAGTGAAAAATTTAGCTTCTATAGCTTCCAATCATGTTCCAACTTCTTCCAAAACTCCCTCTGGATCTAAACTTTGGTAGTCTAAGATACCAGAGTATAACATCGTTGAAGACATGAAAAATGTTAAAGCTAACATTTACTTGTATGAGGTAAGTATTTTAAAGCAAACAACAGAACTTCTTACTCAACGAATTTAATGCATTCCATGCATCCCCTTACCCACTATTGTTACTTCAAAAGCCTCAAAAGGGAAAGGTAAGCCTCCAAATGATCTTTCAGATAACATCGATTCTTCTGATGTTATTCTGATTAGAGATAGATCAAATTCTCGAACACCTCCTTTTCTTTTAACCTTTGAAATTTTCAATAAAACTGTTCACAATTCTCTAGTGGATTCTGGTGCATCATCTAATATTATGCCCTATGTAGTTTATCTCAAGCTGAATATCTCGCCTCATAAATATGTTGTTATTCATTGACCGATCTAGATGAAGAAAATGAACTAATATTTTTTGCAAATAATATTCTTGGGAATTGTTTTCAGAATATTTCCTTGGCATTTTACGGCACATAATATCCCTTTTAAGTGTATTTTTTTTCCTCCAAAATTGAATTTTTTTCTGAAACATATTCATCTAAATGTATTAATATTGTAGATATATTTATATTTAAGCATGATGATTTTTTTTGGACTCTTTATTTTTATGGGTTAAAATCTAATGATGGTGCTGGAGTTGGTTTCATCTTAATAAACCCTAATGGAGAAAAGACTATGATTGCATGTAGATTGTAATTTGAATGTACTAATAACAATGTTGAATATGAAGCATTAGTACATGGATTACAGAAACCCATTAGCCTTGATGTGAAATACCTCAAAGTATTTGGTGACTCTGAAATTGTCATAAAATAGGTAAGAAACATTATTCACCATTTTCTAGTCATTTGAATCATTACCAATCCTTGATTCAAAATATTACCTTTAATTTTGTTGCATTTGACATAGCCCCCATCACAAGGTTGCAAAATATCAGTGCCAATTTTTTGGCCAATTTTTCTTCTAAGCTTATCCTACCTGAAGATTTCAACCATGACAGATTTTCAATTCAAATAATTTTTCGCCCCTCCATTCCTGACAACATAACCAATTGGTGTGTTTTCAATGATGATGATGATGTCCTAAACTTTTTAACGTATGAAAGATCCTACTCTGAACAAATCATCGATGAAGATGAACATGATAAGCATTTGAATATACCTACTGAGGAAAATTCTTTACCTAAGCCTGTAGTTAAGTTGGAATATTTATACGATTTGAAAGACAGGTTTAAAAGGGTTACCAATTTAAAATTTCAAAGTTTGACTTTAAGATTTGAATTGGTTAACTTAGGGACTGATCTTAAACCTCAAAATATCAAATTAGGCCTCGAACTCACATCTGAGGAAAGGTATGCTTTCATTCATCTGCTAAGAAGATATAAGGATGTATTTCTTGGCATTATGATGAACTCAAAACCTATGACACATCCATCAGTAAATTTACCATTCCTATGCTACCGGATGTAAAACGCATTCAAAAAAATCTTAGGAAGATTCATCCTAACTTTGAAAATAATATCAAGAATGAGTTAAACAAGCTTCTTGAATCCAAAATCACTTTTCCAGTTAGACATTCCAAGCAGGTTTCAAATCTTGTACCTATTAGAAAAAATAATGGAGATATTTGTATTTGTATATATTTTAGAAATTTGAATAAGGCATTCGATAAGGATAATTTTCCTTTGCCCCCAATGGAACAAATTCTACAATCCATTGCTTCCTCTAAGCTAATGCCTTTTCTATATGGATTTGCAGGTTATAATAAAATCCTTGTACATTGAGAAGACAGGCTTAAGACCATATTCAGAACTAAATGGGGAATGTATGCATATCAAAAGATTCCTTCTGGACTGATAAATGCAAGAGCTACTTTCCAAAGAGCCGTGGAAATCGCTTTCAGAGGTTTGATTAACAAAATGGTTGTAGTATACTTATATGATATTGCAATTTATTCCAAAAAGAGAAACAACCATTTTCATGATTTGAAGCAAATCTTTGAAAGATGTAAAAATTACGAAATCTTCTTAAATCCTAAAAAGTTATTTTTTACTCTTAGTGAAGGGAAGCTTTTAGGATTTATTGTTTGCAAAGAGAGAATTTTCATAGATACAGATAGAATTAAGGTGATTTATGAAATCCCCTTACCACACAATAAGAAATCCATGCAGTCCTTCCTTGGGAAAATCAATTTTGTTAAAAGGTTTGTCCCTGACTTTTCACAAATTGTCTTACCCTTATAGACCATGATGAAGAAGAATTAAATTTTCAAATGGGGAAAATTTGAAAAAGAAGCATTTGAATCGATAAAACAATTGATTATAGATGCTCCCTCTTTGTCAACCCCTAATTTTTCTAAATAATTTGTTCTATATGTGTTTTCTTCTAAACAATCCTATGCAACAGTATTGACACAACCCAATGAACAAAAAGTTGAAGATCCTATTTCTTTCTTTAGTTATAACTTGTAGAGAGCCAAATTAAGTTACTCAGAGGTGGAAAAGAAAGCATTTTCATTTTTCAAGTCGACCAAGAAATTCATACTTTTCCTCTTAAAAACTCATACAACAGTAATTGTCCCCTTTCCAGCAATCAAACAATTGCTTATCCAAAAGGAATTAGAGGAGAAAAGAGCTAATTGGGTCACTACATTGCAAGAATATGAACTAGAGATAAAACCTGCTAAAATAGTAAGAGTTAAAGTTTTTTGCAGATTGATTATTGGATCTCATGGTACATCAACTGATGAATATTCAGGTACTAATGTTCAATTCACAAAGTTATGTCCCATCGACATTGAATCTCAGTATGTTGATTTAATTTTTTATTTAAAAAATGGTTATGCTCCATCTGAACTCAATTATAAGAAAAAAAAGAGCCCTAAGACTGAAAGATAATCAGTACCAACTCATTAATGATTTTTTATTTAGAAACAATTATGGTTATGTTCTATTAATATGTTTGGAAAAACCTAAAGCAAAAAAGGTTTTGCAGGAGCTACACGATGGACCAGTTGGTGGACACTACAGTGGAGACACCACTTCTCATAAGATCCTGCATGATGGTTATTATTGGCCAACTTTATTAAAAGACACTCATGCTTACATCAGAAAATGTATTTTTTTCCAAACTACTACAGGGAGACAAAAGAAACCATACTTGCCTTTGCAACTGGTTAATATTGAACAACCCTTTGAGCAATGGGGCTTGGAAATCATAGGTGAGATCATTCCTCACTCATCCAAACAACATAAATACATCTTGACTGCTACGGATTACCTTACAAAATGGGTGGAATAAATACCATTAAAAGTGGAAAATTCTGAATGCATCATTCAATTTATTGATCAATTCATTATCACCAGGTTTGGCCTTCCTCATGCCCTTATTTTTTACAATGCCTCTTATTTTTCCAAAAACACCATAAGAGAATTTTCTCTTAAAAGAGGATTCAAAATAAAATATTCTGCAAACTACTTCCCATAGAGGAATGGTTTAGTAGAATCTACCAATAAAAACCTCATAAGGATCATCAAACGAACAATTGATCAAAATCAAACAAATTGGCAGAAAGCTTTAATATTTGCATTATGGGCTGATAGAATCACTCAAAATACCTGTATATATACTTCTCCTTATCATTTAGTGCATGGGAAAGAAGCTATCATGCCTCCTAATTTAGCCCTTCCCTCACTAGCCCTAATGCAATTTATTGAATAAAAAACTGCTTCCGCTTTACAATTAAGAATGTCCCAAATCCTTAAGTTAGAAGAACAGAGAAATAAAGGTAAATGGTTCCATGCTCATCATCAGCAATTGGTCAAGTCTTCATTTGATGCAAGTTCATTTAATAACAAAAATTTTGAAATTGGAGATTTAGTTCTGAAATGGGATAAGGCCCATGAAGAAAAAGGCAAATACACTAAATTCCAAAATTTTTGGCTTGGCCCATTTTAGATCATTGAGAATCTAGGTCCATCAACCTTCATTTTTCAGGATCTACAGGGAAAGAGGGATTCTCTTCCCGTTAATGGATGAGTTCTCAAAAATATTTTTCTTAAGGAACACTCATTCTGTTGTAAAATATGTAAATAATCATATGTATTTTTATCACAAAATTAGACCTGATAGGCTACTAATCAAATCAATCTCATGCAATTGTTTCAAACCAATCTTTTGATTGAGGCTTAGCCTCCTCAACCTTATAGGGCTCTCTCAAGGGTTAATGATTTGGATATAAAGTATAGATGGCTAACTCTATGTGGGGTAATAAGCAGATAAATGATAGATATTGGTTGTAAATCACCTCAGCAAGTGCACATTGGGCTTATGGAGTCAAAATAGTTTCAGAAAAACCAATAAATCTACTTAGTATGGAAGTTGAGGCATATCAGAGTTTAGTCAGGAGATACACATGTGAAACTGTAAAAAACACAGTCAGTTTGTCTATATAGGAAGTCAGAGCATCAAAGATGAATTCTGAGTAACATAAAAAAATAGCACTGCCATAGGATAGTAAAAAGATGCAATTTAAAACAAGAATACACTAGAAATATCTATGAATCTCACATTGGCTAAGTAGAAATCTCTGTATTAAGCTGAAAACCAGTCACTTACAATAAACACATTCCTTTGCTAAAAATGTCCAACCCATGCATATTCAACTTCTTGATCATTTATAGATCATTCACAACATAAGATAACTTTATATGATGCTAGATACATCGAATTACTAACTCCTGACACCTTTCCTAACCATATGACATGGTATTTATTACAAAAAGACAGCTAATCTACTAAACAGTCCTATTACAAATAGGATTCAAACTCTTAATCACCTATCTATAATAACCTTATCTTAATTAAATTACATCATTCTCCAAGTGTAATAACACATGGTTGAATCTAGATGATAGGCTTTAGATCTTTATGACCATAATGCTAACCTCCATTAAAGTAGGAAACAGTCCCCTTTTTTCTAGGCATAGGGTCCTTTGCACTTTTGAGACACTCTGACCATCATGAACTCATCATTTCGAAGTCTTTTTCTGTTAGAAATTGAAATAACACCTACCCAAAATCCTTCCTAACTCCAGCTGTCCAAAACCATCATTAAACTATTTAAATAAGCTGAAATAGACCTGCGCTACGAAAAAGAACACAGTTTCGTAGCACAACTCTTTTACCCTTTCTTCTTCAAAATTTTGATTTCTTTCCTCCAGGATTATCTTCATTATAATTTAATACATCCTCCCTAGCAATATTAGGTCATAATTCATACTTTTTCCCTTCAAATATTTATGAGAAAGAGTGAAAAAAGTTGCTACAGCAGTTTCGTAGCGCTTTTCACTCTTTTTACATTGTTTGCGCTACGAAACTGCTGAGTGAGCAGTTTTGTCCAAATTTTTTCAAAGTGAAAACTATAAATGTGCCAAAAATCAAAATAATATTGATTTTATCAAATCATAAAGCCATATGAACTGAAAAACACAGTTTTCATGAGGTTCCTTCTTAATTTTCACTCGATTTAGCTTTTTAATTTTTAATGATTGTCATTTTGCACCTTTGTTCTTTAACTCATCCTGAATCACTTTCAGATGATGCTCCAAGCCTTCCACTTGACCTTTAAGTTTCTTGTTACTAGCTCTCAAGTGAGTATTTATTACTCTGACAAATTTGGCTTCCTTAATTGCTGGGACAGTCCATGTGAAAAACTGCTCTGCACTGCTTGGGGTTTCAGACATAGAACCAGTTTTACCTTCCCATAAAGCCTTCATTATTTTTAACTCTTCTTTCTCAATATTGTGCTTTCTAGCCCTCTTTCTCATCACAGCAATATCTTGGTTTGCTAAACTCAACTTCTCTTCAAGATGTTGAAGCTCTGTTTTCCATGTCAGCTCTTCTTTTCCCTCCTTTGTTCTGTTGGCTGTAAGCTTCTCTGCAGGTGTTGAGAGATCAAACACTTCTTTAGGGGCTTTAGCTATTTCAATAGCTTCTTGAACTTCCTTGTTGCCTTCCTTAAGTTTCTTAGCATGCCTAGTTAAAGGCTTTCTAGCTTGAAAGATAAAAGCTGCATTTTCACCCTCAAAATAAAGCTTCTTTACAGACTTAGCTTTTTTATGTTTGTTACACCATTTTTTGGTCATCTAACCTTTCATCATTAGATGGACCCAAGTACACCATGTAAGACCAGTTTTACCCCAAGTAAAACTGCTTTCACTATGTTAATTAGGAAACCCCAAAAGGAAATATTAATTAAACCTATATTTGTTTGATTTTCCTCATGGAATAATTAATTAAACCATAATTTAATTATTATTCCCAGTCATGTTTAACCCAAAAACAAAGAAATTAATGAGATAAACCCATAGTTATCTTATTATTTTCTAGAATAATTATTTAAATAATATTCCTTGTTAAATATGACCAAATCAACCACCATTAATTAAATAAATCATTATTTATTTGATTATATCCCAACCACTTCCTTAAAAAGATAAATAAATCATTTATTTATTTATTCTTCACTAATCAAGGGATTTGACCCAAGTCAAACACCCTTTACCTCCAACAAATAATAATAAAATATTCCGTAGAGGTGGATCTAGATTTGATTAACATTATTTTAATCATGCACCAAGATCTAGAATGACCCAATATTTTGTTATAAATAGGTGGGTTTTCCCCATCATTCTTCACATTTTGTTGCCTATTAGATCACTCTGGATCTATACACTTGGTCTCATCTTTCTACCATTTGCTCCCATTGAGCTCTACTTTCTGCATTGGGTTTTCTACATCTACAAGAGAGAGAAAGCTTAGATCTGAAGTGCTGAGGACTACAAAGAACCCATCCCATTGAGGAGATCTGGATACACCTTCGTGTTTCCTCCCAGGTGCCCTGTAATATAAAAATTCATTCAAAAATCGTGTTCTTGTCTTGTCTGTTGGATGCATGGAGCAAACTCTTTACTTTACTGCTTAATGTCTTTTCATTTATAGATCTGTTTGTTGCAGCACTTTAACTACTAATTGCAGATCTGAAGATGTTTTGCAGCCATTATTGTTGTTAGGGCTATTAGTTATGCGTAGCTAAAGTGGTTCTTTTTCGTACGCTTCGACAAAGAATTCATACTAACAAATGGCGACTCCACACGAGTTTTAAATTACGACCGCTGTCGTTTTTCATATTCCTGCATATCCAGCTACTTCAGGCCCTAGGGCTTCTTTTTTAGCTGCTTAGTTTTTCTCTTTTCATGTCATTTTTTTTTTCACATAAAACCCTAAAAACCTAAAATTTCTAACTTCCGTGTGTTTCTGGCCCTATTGCGCAGGTAAGCGACACCAGCCGTTAGATCCTGACTAAGAATTTTTCTCGAAAATCGCCGTCGAGACAATCGGGAACAGGTCACTTTTGGTTTCAAACTCGCGACTCGGACCCCAGGTCGCACTTTTCGCTCGTTTTTCTGCGACTCGCAGAAAGATCAAAGCGAAACCGCAAGCAAATGAGAATGGCCTTTTTTTCTCGCAATTTTTCTCGGGGTTTTGTCGTTGTGCTCGTCAGTCTCCAGCCTCTCGGCTCCCGCCCTCGCCTTACTCAAGATCCTCGATCTGCTTTTAATCATTCATGGGAATCCAAATTTCCTTAGGTATTTTTCTTTAGTACCCTTCACTTTTTGTGAAGAAAGGAATGCTTCTGTACCGCTGCCTTGCAGCCACTCTCTTCGCATCTGTTACCTCCCTTTCAGATCCATTGAAATCAGCCCTTTTTCCTTTCAAATCACCTCTTGTCGTTTTGTTTGGACCTCCTTTGCAGGCCTCCGCCTCCCCCCTCCGGTTATTTGCTGATTTCCCTCCTTTTTCCACCCACCTTGCCTCTGTCTCTTGGCTGTGATCTGCACCTCTTGCCTGCAGCTTTATCCTCCAGATCTCTGTCCCTTTTGACCCTAGATCTGTTGAGCTCCCTTTATGTGTGTTTTACATAGTTTTTCCCTTTCTTTTCAGCATAGTTGTGAGAGACCCACCTTCTTGGGTTAGATAGATGCATACGTAGCTGTTATTTTTCTGTTATTTCAGTGTTATATTCTGTTCTTTGTAGGTTTATTTTCAGCTACGCAGCACACTTTTCTTGCTCTCAACAACGGAAAGGGTTTAAAAATTAAAATTAACGCACGCCACACACTGACCCTAAGTGAAGAAGCGCCTGGTTAACACCGCCTGGCAAAGACTCTAAAATCAATTGTCACCGCACCTTATCTGCCCTTGACCTTCCTTGATTCTGTCCCTTTCTGCCCTTGTCGGTTTCCTTCTTCCTGTCATCATTGCGCCCCCAAGGCGCCGTTCCCGGAGACTTCTTGGCCTTTACCCTCAGTTTCTGGTTGATCGACCTGCTCCGCACCAATGCCGAGCCGGGCCCACCTTCGAGTCCGCACTCCGACCCTCCCCGATTCCCGGTCCTCCTTCTCCTCCCCGGCTTCCTCCCCCGCCCCTTCACTCATGTCCTGTCCAGGCTCAACGCTAGTGGTTCTCCGCCCACTGCGCCGCCCTACTACCAGCGGAACCCGACCACGGTGAACCGCCCCCGCTCACCCCCGTGTTGGGTCGCACATTGTAGGCCCCGCCCATTTCGTACCCATCGCCGCCTGGGATCACCCATCCCGTCCACGTACACGTTAACTGGCCCGCTATGCCAACCAAGCTCCCCTCATACATCCCTAAGTTTGAGGGCCTTAATGGAGAAGATCCAACCAACCATGTCCGATCTTTCCATATGTGGTGCTCCTCCAATTCCATTACCGATGACTCCATCCGTCTTCGTTTGTTCCAACGCACGCTTACCGGCGAAGCTTCTAAATGGTATGTTGAACAAGCCACCTCTACCCATACCACCTTTGAGACTCTTGCCCAAGCCTTTTTGTCATACTTCCAGCTCCCTCTCCGATATGATACTGTCACGGAGCTCTACATGGACTGGTTCCTGCGCACCCTTCCCGCTCCCATCGGCAAAGATGTCGCCTCCCATTTTCCTCAAACTGAAGAAGCCGCCCTCCAAATAGCTTTGAAATATGACCTAATCTACGCTCAGTCTGGTTATGTTTATACCGTCCTTCCTGACATCCCCAGGCCCGGTGGCGCTAACACCCCGGGGGCATCTCATTCCACCGACGGTATCGTTGGAGCCCTTTCCCATCCATACGCCCAACCTCCTATGGGCTATGGTCTCCCTCAGGGAGGGGCCAGCTCCTCCGGCACTTTTCCCCCTCCCGGTAACATGTATCCAGGATACGGCATGCCTCCTCCTTTTTTCCAACCTCCTGCTTACCCTAATGTTGCCCACCCTACCCATTACCCTTATCCGCAGCCTGGTGCGCCAGCTCCTCCAGCATATGCGCTTCCTCCTCCCTTGCCTCCTCAACCCCAGCAACAGCACCTACAGCCCCCTTCAGGGCAAGTATTTGCACAGCAGGGCGCGACTAATCCCCCTTCTTCTCAAAGAAGGCGGAGAGGCAACCAAAACCAATCTGCCCCTGGTACCCGAGGACCCAATTCCG